>JAOEGT010105512.1:0-12843 GCA_025447795.1 Speoplatyrhinus poulsoni
GTGTGTTGGAGCAGGGAGACATCTAAAACATGCAGGGCAGTAGCTCTCCAGGACCAGGATTGGGCACCCCTGCTGTATACAATGGTCATGTCTCAATTAAAAGATGTCAACAGATGTAATATTACAGTACATAGCTTATACAACAGGCCATGTTGGAGAATGTGTTTGCAAACATTTATTCCAAGTGTAAACTGGACAGACACAAAGGACACAACAGATAACAGGCTCAGTAGGTGATGTCAAGAATATGTATAGCTTTACATCATTCAGTTTACAGACATGCCAATCAGAATCATTATCATTTTCACTGTAAAACAAACACAAACTGCATTGATCAAAGGCAGCCTAATATCACAAATAGAAAAAATATATATAAAAATACAATAGAATACAAAGACACATTAACTTAATCAAACAACAATTAAACACATTCAGAAATAAATCAATTGTACAACTTATCACTCTTCACAAGTTGTTTGTTTTGTTTAGTTGTGTATAATTGCTGACACATTTTAATTTCAAGTCACAAAATATAAGACTATAGCACATTATATTTGTAAAACAGAGATACATACAGTAGGTTTACAATATCTTAAACATAAATTGTCATGGTTGCTAGTTACTTCTAAAAGTATCTACTGCTACAAATTCAGATTCAGAAACCCTTGCTTTGCCATCTTTAGACAAAAAGTGACAGGTGCAGGTAAACTACAGTATGTGCAAAACAATCAACAATGAAATAACCATGGCTCTATAGGCATTACATTGACTGTATACCAATTTTGCACAGTGATAGTCCATACCATTAAAACACAGTGACCAAATTGAAAAGCTGACATTAAACACTTAACTGACACAACATAACTTTCACAATAAACACCACAAAAGTTATTCTTCAGTGCAAATTATATAAATATGTTGTCTTTTTTTTAATGGTTTGTGGTAACTCTTGGTTGAACTGATCAATAAACTTCATAACGAATAAAAAATTTACTGTAAGATGACCTGTGAATAATTCACTGCAATGTGCTGGATGCTGGAAATTAATCAGACACTTTACATTTCCCTACTATTGATTCATTTCCACCACCCTGCAAATAATATTAGATAACACAATTAATATATTGCACAACATAGGGCTGAACGATATAGCCAACATTTAGAATCACAATATATTTCTTAATTCCAGTCGATACAATATAATTCCAATATCAATATGATCAATATAAAAGCCCACCCACAAAGGAGTAGGTCTACTTACAACAAAAATGCATTTGCCAAGTCTATGAAATCTCATCATATAAAATTATATTTTAGAAACAAAAAAAGGTACAAATAAATGTTGACATTTTAGCCTTCATTCAAACAAGAAATGTGAAATCAGATTCAAATAAATAAAACATATCTCTCAACTGCTATTTTCTATCTGTTAGTATTTACCTGTAACTTATGAAGGTTATATTTATGTCGGCCAGTAGGTGTCAGTAGCAGTTCTGCTATGCATGTGACTGACACTGACTAACAACCTAAAGCATTAATAACTGTATTAATGTTCTGTCAATCAATTAATAAAGGAAGGAAGCTATAACTGCAATTCAAACATTCCCTTAAACATTTTTAAGTAAAATCCTTTCCAAACACTGATTCAATTACATAGAAATGTAGTCAAATATGTGCAGAACAGGGTACCATTAAAAGGCAATTATGTTATGTAGAAGATCTCCAATAACTCACTCCCATCCAATCTTACTGCATCATCGGATTACCATGGTAATCCTAAAGGAATAGTTTAGTCAAAGAACTACCGGACCCACAATGTTCTGCTAACTATTCCTTAATTATAGTAGCAGGTTAGTGATCTCACTCTATTCTCTATTTAAATATTGTTTTGTCAGTACTTTACATAAAACCTGTGAATAACTCACATGCTGTTCAAAATCATTCTTATACATTAGTGGAAAAAAAGGCAATGTTTTATGTAATTTAAATTAAACATTTTGCATTTGTTCTGGGCTCTCATATGATTGTATATGCATTGTAGTTTAGGTAAAGTGCTGGTGTATGTGTGTGTGTATGTGCGTGTGCAACGTGTGCATTACCCACAATGTGTGTTGATAAGTGGGGTACCATCCTATCCATTACTGTTGTTGGACTAAAATGTATAAAGTGTCTAAGCTCTGATGTGGCCAATTGGTTGAGACAGGTACTGTACTGTTGGATGTATTTCCCTGCATCTGGTTGGTCATAGGTGTCAAAGTCATAGGTGGAGCACCAGCTCTCTTTCCAATTTTTGCTCATTCTTATTAATATTTATTTTACTTCATAAAAAAGTAGGCTATTACTTTAAAAAGTAATCTTAAAACCCAAGGTCCTATCAGAAAGCCATTTCATCATTTGAAAAAATATTTCTGGCATTAAAATATTTTAAAATGGATAAACTCTCTGGAGTTGGTATTTCAATTTACACAAGTGCATTTACATGGACTTTGAGCATATTTGGGATATTCATTATATAAACAGATATTTCTGCTGGATCTTGGTACCGGTATACATTATATAAATGCTAGTATCTTATTGTGTTCAATTTGTGCAGGTGCCTGTGATGTTTACAAAACAAACAGACAATTTTAACTAAAATATCTTTAAATTAAAATGCTATTGAAAATAAGGCCACTCTGGCTTATAGACGCTTTAGCACAAATGCCAATATCATGTTGCGTAATTTGATTAGTATCCTTATTAGGTGTCTAGATTGATAGAGAAAACTAGCTTTTTTAATTTAATTTTATTAGGCGAGTCAATTAAGATCAACCTCTCTCCAGTTTGAACATTGTCTCTGCTCCCATGTAGAACACAGGTGTGTTTCTGTTCTTTCCTGAAGCCGCGCTGCACAATATGCATGCACCAGTATCCACGTCTTTGGGAGTATATTCCTTTATCTTAAATCCAAGATAAGGGCTTACTCGGGTTTCTGAAACTGGGATATGAATGATGTTTACATGCTCAAACACAAAAACGGCATACTCAAATCCATGTAAATTCACTTAATGATAGTGTGTCACTTTTTACCTGTCCAAAAAACATACCTTCAATGTCCAGCAATTCGGCACCTGGGATTTGTATGATATTAACCAGAATATTTATACAGTATACATGCAGCTTTGACAAACCCCTATATGCTGTGCTGTTGTGTCTCAGCTGGGCTGCTGGCTGAGAGCGGGCCAGGCCAGGGTTACATTCAGCTGCTGGTTGTGTTGGATTAGTGAGGTGTTCCTGTAGTGCAGGACCAGGTCTCTGAGTGAGGGGTAGAGGTTGTAGGGCTCTGTGAAGCCATAGCCTGTGGCCGTCCTATAGATTACACAGTGCTTGGCGGTCCCGTCCAGGCTGCACATATAAAACAAGCCACACGTTAGCAGCTCGCTGTCATGTTTGACCTTTGCAGCATGTTCGTGTGTATTGAATTGATGTTTTAATCTATCCTATCTAATCTAGTTCTATGGGTAGACTAACTCCAGCTCCACATTCACTGGAATTACCGTTTACTACCAACATCATGTGCATACAGTACCGGTACATGGTACTCCAAGACCTTTAAAGGTACACTCCTTGATTTGTGTCAGAATTTTCCCTTGTGGTTTGAGCTAGTGTGACAAGACTGAGAATGCGTGTCCCACACACCCCTTGGTGGGTTCTGGGGGGCCGCTATAACGCAATGCAGGGCGCCCTCCGTAGCGTTGTGTTGCGGTGTGATCGGTGTACACTCACACTACAGAGCAGGCCAGAGAGTCACTCCGCGTCTCGCTTTCTCTGATCAGGAAGGTTCCGTCCCGCCGGCCTTTCAGCAGAGCCTCTGCCTCCGCCCGCCTCATGGCACCCGCGTACCACCGGCGCTCATCGCTGTGGCCTCCTCCAGCGCCCTCCGCACCGTCCACCGTGGCGTATAGGCTGCCGGACAATGGTGCCAGTGTGACATAATGTGACGGAATACAAAGTAGGCCTATAGAAGTAAAGCGTGTAATAGATGCGCAGTGGTGATGGCACGCACTCTTCGTCTTCGTTCTTGAGTCCCAGGCAGTCACCGAAGGGACTTGGGCCCTGCTGGGCCAGCCACCTGCAGCAGTCACAAGATCCCATGGGTCATGTCACACACCGATGGAATGTTGTAGGAAACAATGTTGTGAACACGTTTTAGACATGAAATATAGCTTCATTTATGGCCACATGCAAAAGCTATATTAAATCCTCTATAGAAATCTAATGCGTACCTACATTTTAGTGCATTGACGTCAACATACAGTATCACCAAATGTCATGAATTTAGACAATTCTCTCTAAACATCTTAATCCTTTGACACGTATAGCAGTACAAATATCTCCATCATTGATTCGTGTTTACTGAAAAAACCTTTATCCTCCAAACATACAGCAGGTATTGATCACGGATCTTATTGAGATGGCCCAGTTCAGCTTTCAAGGCGTTCATCTCTCTGTCCAGCTGCATGTTGGCCAACTCGCTCCTCAGCTCCTCCGCCAGCCTTGTCCTGTTGTTGTGGATCTTCTCCACCTGTGATTGCAGGTCCTCAGGACTATTCAACACCCTGGAAGGAGGCAGTGCTTATTTGTTTTTGTATGGTGCATTAAATTTCACACAGTAGGCCAGTGATTATCAAGCTTTGTTGGCTCATACAGTACACCCAATGTATTCCAAGCATTAAAAGAAAGGAACAAGAAATAATCAACCATGACTTGATGGCATAATAAGAACAGAAAACTAAACAGAAAAAAAGATGAGTCGGCTGTTGTGATTTTCATTTCATTATCATTATTGCATGTAAGTAAGTAAGTAAGTAAGTAAGTAAGTAAAATGTATTTATATAACACATTTCACAGATAAAAATAACAAAGTGCTTCACAATTACAGGGGAATACACAGCAATATAAAATACAAGACAGCGCATGACACAAATAATAATAACCAAACAAATGCACATAAACAAACAGAAATACATGTCAGACCGGCCTCACCACCCTACAGTCTAACTAAAACCTTCCTTAACTTTTTTTTGAAAGTTTCCACCGAATCCAAGCAGCGTAGGAAAGGGGGCAATGCATTCCACAACCTAGGTGCCACAGCCTGAAAATAACGGTCCCCTCTAGTCTTAAAATGAGTACGGGGAACAATTAGAAATCTCTGACCTGTTGATCTAAGACTACGACAGGACGTGCACAGCTGTATCAGGTCAGAGATGTAAGGGGGCGCTTCTCCTTGTAGGACCTTAAAGACCTTAAAGAAACCCGAGAAGTACCTGTACCCCCATCCAAAAAAGCCAGCACTAGGTAATTCGAAGTGCTTAAAACTTGGAATAAAAGTACATAATAATAAATATAGAATGAAACAAATTGAAGAAATAAATATATGGACAACAAAGAAATAAAGAAATAAAGGTTGCACCTAAAAAATACCTGAAGGCACTACCTTGTGTGTGTGTATGTGTGCGTGCGTGTGCATGTAACGAGCGCACCTCTCTGCTCTGATGCCAGTGGCCAGGAACATGTCGATGTATTCCTTGCCGTAGTGCTCCTGTTGCTCGCACTGCTCCTCGAAGATGCGGATGCGTTCGGTGAAAGCCTCAATGGCTGTCCCCTTGCCCTAGATGCCATGTTAACAGGTCACTTATCCAGCATGACCAAGATTAATACTGGAATTATTAGCAGTCCATGTTTGCACTTTATGGTATTTATTGCCTAGTTTCTTTTTATTGTGCCTCTGACACTATTGTGCTTTGAATTTGTCTGTCAATGTAGACTGGTATGTTTTTGTATTATTGTTATTATGGTAGCTGTCGAAGGGGATTCATTATACCTGGGAGGTGTGTGTGAATTCATCACAGAGGAGGTCGTATTCTTGGCTCCTCTCCTGGAATAGTCTCAGCTGCTCTGCCACAGCCTCGGCACTGATGTCTTGCTCTGCCTGACAGACAGGCAGACAGACAGGCAGGCAGACAGACAGACAGACAGACAGGCAGACAGATCAATAAACTATTTAGTAGAGTGACGTGTCATTTAGGTGCCAATGTATACAGGTTTTTACTCCTACCAAACGTAACAGATTTCACGGTTTGGAATATCAGTGAAAGCAGAGGGTGTGTTAATAATGCCTTTGGTTATTTTTGTATCACCACAAATATTTTACATACATTAAGTTAATTTCGCTATCTTACCGTTCTCTGTGAGTGTTGAAGAAATTATCCGATACTTCTACACAGTCCTGGCTCCGTAAATAGGAACACAAACTGTTCAACAAAGCCATAGTACTACGCAATGCGCTTTGATGTGTGGAGCTCGAAGTTAGCAAGCATTCTAGAGAATGATTAACCCTGCCTCTAACTCCTGCCCGTTTATTCCCCCAAGGTATCTGGAAATAAGAACGCTGCCTAGAATGTAAACTGGAATGTAAGCTGTAAAGAAAGCCTGGTTGAGGAGTAGAATGCACCAGAGGCCAACCTGCTGGTATCGTGAGATTGGATAGAGCAGCTGTGTGTCCAGTGTAGAGTTATACTGGGCCAGGGACCGGTCATGGTGATGCTGGATCAGGTCTATCACAGAGAAGAAAGCCAGCGGCTCAGAGAAGCCATATCTGCCTCCTCGATGGAGGATCCTGATCAGTCTGTTGTTGCCCTCTATGCTGAAAAGTCAACATTAGACAACATGAACTAAACATCTAAACAAGATATTCAGCCCATAGGAGACATAAAGCACACCAAGTGTATTTTTACTTTGAGTGAGTGTGCTCTGTGTTTCACCTGAGAGTCAGCGTATATTCTCCTTTAACTTTACTGGAAGCATCTCGAACCAGAAACGTGCCATCAGGCTTGTCTTTCATCATCTTGTTCACTTCCTCTCTGGAGAAAAAATAAATGATAAAAACAAAATAAAATAAATAAAATTATTGAACTAATAGAGACCGACGATATCAAAGCCCAAAACAAATGTCTGAAAAAGCTTTTCTGCTTCATCTAAAATTATATAATTTGCACATAAGGATTTTTTTATGTTAAGTGTTAATACACTTAAATACATCTATTTTACAAAATAGCAAAAATGCATAAAATAAAATAATACACTCACTGCCAAGTTTAAAAACAGCAATATCACATGTTGAATGTGCAACTTGTGTGTGCAAACTACCAGCACTCTTTCAGTCAAGACAGTTCACGCACTGTTTTACAATATGTGTGGCATAGTCAATCATTTTCTGTGTATAATGTATTGGTTTAATAGAAACCTTGAGATATCACCCCAATACCACTCTGCAGCGTACAGCTGGCTGTCATCTGAACTGGAAGTAGATGTTGCCATGGTTTCAGGTTTGTTGGGTTTGGGTGAAAATACTGTTAAATGCAACAAAACATTTATAATGAGTATTAATGTAGTGTTTTAATGTTATCTTATGATTATACATTGTATAACAAAATGATATCAAATCAACATAGCCTGAAAACTGTGTTAATAATAATATATTCAAAGTGTTTTTCCTTACAAAAACTAGTGCCTGAGAACTTGAACCACAACTTTGACAAATCGAATCCATAAGCCAACATTAGCAGCAGAGTTAATAACTAATCACACTCATACATTTCCTAGATTATGTTGATGTTGGGGCCTTTCTTGAAATCTTTTATATATCCACCCATTGGCCACATTGCTTGTTTACCCTCCACAGCGCACACAGAGACACTCGGAACAATGTACCTAGATCCTCGGACACGTCGTTCCTCAGCGTAAGAGATTGGTTTTCAGGAAGAAAATGGGAAAAATGCTCCTGTTTGAATGCCACAACCAAGGAGCCCATCTCAGGCTCAGAGAGCTCTGGAAAAGCAGTGGGAGAGCACTCACATCATTTACCGCCAGCTCAGCCAGCTAGAACATCCATCCACACTGTAGAGCAGGGGCCCACTGACTAACATGTCCACACACCCTGTGTGACTGTTTGTACCCTGGCAGCAAACATAGCGGTTGCGTTGCTGGGTCTTGCGCCATCTGCCAGACACTGTCCAGACTAGTCCAGTGACAGGTGACACTGTCTGAGTGCCTAACATAGCAGAGCAGGCGATCTTCTAGGTTCTCTCAGCCAGACTGGGAGCTACTTTTTGGCTGCTCTCGCCAACCTCACCCTGCAAATAACAGCTGTCTGCCAGGACCTAACTGACCCCTCCCACCCCCCAAGCCATTCCCCATCACACAGTGGCTGGCCTGCCTTCTCTCTGGATAGACTCGTCGAGATCATGTTGTGTGTATGTGTTTATTGTGTGTGAGGAAGGGGCATAGTGTTGCCATGGGGATATGGGCCAAGGGAAAGGTGAGGATCTGTCCGTCAGGCATGTTTCAAGTATTTCAAGTATTATGTATGTGCACTCACATTGCTGTTGAAGTGTGGGCGGGTACAGTATGTGTGCTCGAGCGCAGGTGTGTGTGTGTATGTGTGTGTGAAGACAGAGGCGATCTGTTAGCAGTTCATATAAATCATCCCTTCAGCACTTGCAATGGCATGTTCAAAGATGCAGTCAATCGCAGGTGCAGACATAAGCTACAGAAGATCAGAATCATACATATGCAGCTATACAATTACAGGGAATGTGAACTCATTAACCCAGTGTCTGTGCATAGCATAGCTTGACCACAGCTACTCACTAAGAAACCCCCAGCATCGAGTTTTAAATGTCAGCACATTGTTCACCTCCATTCCAGCGACAATGCAGTCCACTTTGTTCTTAGCTCTACAGCTAGTTAGGCTTGCAGTCTGTAAACAGCATTGTTATTATGTTTTCTACACCCATCTACAAATGTACAATACAAACGATATTTATGACAGTGCAGTACTTCTTGCCTTGTGGGTTGGAAAATAGGTCAGAAAACTACAATGATTAAAAAGACAGAGCTTTCCGCATGGGCATTAAAGTACAAACTCAAACATACAGACATAAATAAAAGAGTTTTGAATACTACAAACTCACCTCTAAAGAATTTAAATCAAATATGTTCCCGTTTTAACCTATTGTAATTTTACCTTGTTGTGCAGATTGCGGCCCAGGCTTTGAGGTAGCTGGTAGTTCTGTCTAGCTGTTGTGATTGGCCAGATGGTGGTGACATCATTGCAGGCACTCCATAAGGAGTGAGGGCCGAGGGCAGCCCCTTCACTGAGAAGTGTGCTTGTTGATGCCTACAGCTCAGGCACAGCGCTTCTCATCTCCATCCCTGAGATAAAAACAAAAGATTCTCGGGATGACGCAGGTACTGTCACAAGTTCCGCTGGCTAAACCTTCATCCCCTCCTCCCCATGTTTATTCACTACATAACTGGAAACGCTCAGCAGCCATTTTATCAACAGGAGCTAAACTGTCCAGCTCAGTTTACTGAAGAGGCTAAGGAGATATGCTAGAGGCCAGGTTCACATGCTATAAACGGACAATTGGCAGTACACAGCAGTAGGCTACCGCTGTGTTTTCACTCGTTGAGGTAAACATAGTGAAGGCTGCATCACCTGCTTGCGTGAATTTGCTCGGACCATTCCAGAGATATTCCCATCACGTCGAACAAGTCTCAATGAGACTAGTGAAACTACTGTTTTGTGAACATCAAGCTCGCAAATGTGACATCAGCGCTGATGATACACACTATGTCACTGATCTCAACAACCAGCTCCTCAGCATCCAAGGCAGTGAGTTGAGTCCTTCATACGGGGATAAATGCATGACCGTTTTCATTAAACAACAAGCCAATCTATATGGTGAACTGTCCTATTGCACTTTTCAGGCTCAAAGTTGTTAATAGTGGGATTTGCTTAAATGTTGCCTAGTAGTTTTTTGTTTAGAATCCTGATAAAGTTATCTTGACAGTAATATTTGTCTAAAATATTACTTTTATGTCTGCCCAAACTGATATATTTTAATCTGATGTGATATTTATTTAGCAATAATGATGTTGTGTTAAAGCAAATAATTTGTCACACACTACATGTCAACATGGCTCATATATACAGTATATATATATATATTGTAGCGATATGTTGTATTGTATGTTTATTACGCACAATGTGTTTAGGTATGTGTATTTAAGTACGTGTGATTGCTTGTATGTTTTTAACTATATTGCCCCACCACAAGTGCCCAGTTGGGGACAATAAATGTTTACTTACTTACAATAATCTGGTGAGTGGAAGATTCGATTTCCCAACAAAAGTTCAGTTGCTCAGATTGTAAAGGGTCGAGAAGACAGAGTGGGAATTTAAGTGATGGAAAATTGTTTAGACTTTCCAAATCCCTAGTTTGGGACAATATTCATACTGCCACAAATGGCTGTTTTTCAAGTGTAAAAAAAAGTGTTGTGTAATGTGTTCATAATAATTTTTATATTATGTGCTGAAAATAAAAACTGGTTAAACAAAATACATTCACTATATGTTTGTCTTCTAGTAATATACTATATGACAGTAATACAAAGACATTGACTGTACAGTAAATGTGATTATTTTATATGCAGTTTAGTATAGCAGGTTTGAAAGCAGCACATTCTACCAATGACTCATATTATATTCTGCCAAAAATCTAAAATACCCTAAATGCAAACAATTTAATAGTCCTTGTTGTTTCTGCACTCATTGGTTTAGTGAGAGTTTGAATAATTTACTATTTCTCATTATGGTGTCTCTTTTATCCAATAGCAAATCATAAAAATAGAAAGGATGGTATACGCCATATTGCTAAAAGCAAAAATCAACACGAAAGTTCAACAACATTCTTTGACACTGCATCACAAGACAACTCTCGCCTACCTGGACCAAGACAGGAGCATCAGGTCAGCCGCCCTCCATAAAGTGGAGGAAGATTCACCCAGACGGGCACGTGGCAAGGAATGAACCAACCACAGGCCTAGGTGGTCACGCCATCCAAGGTTCTCCACTCTTGTCCCATTCCCATGTCCTCTGTAAAAAGTCTTCCTCTGTCCTCTTGGGCCGGCACTCTGCACTCCACCGACATCTCTGAATGAAAGATCTTCTTCCATGAAATTTCCTTACTTTTAGAATCCTGCTGGGGAAAGAAACTACAATGATCCCATAAGGTAAATGTATGAAATCATTTTCACAATGCTTTCAAAAACCTTTTGCAGCCAAAAGAAGGATTATTCTTACACTGTTAACTCTTTTCCACACAGGAACATTAGAATGAGTAAGGGGGGTGGGGGTGGGGGGTGGGGGGGGCTGTCATAAATAAATAAATAAATAAATAAATAAATAAATGATGGAGGGAAGCCACTGTTGCTACACAGAATGAGGGGCTTAGTCATAGGCTTAGTGGTCTCTTGATATCCTATTGGGCAGTTTGTTGCCATGTGGAGGGGAATCAGCTGAGATTCTGCTAACAAATCAAGGAAACGTTCTAATATTAGAATGTATGTATCCAGGCAGCGAGAACCTCTGACCCTGAAAAACGTTAGTGTTGCATTTCACTTCACAGATGATGGTTACAGGAGCACTTACACGAAAACGTACGATGTCTTGTCACAAAATGTTATTACCGCTGCCGAGAAGTCGTGTGGAAGTAGGTTCATTGGCTCAAAACATGTCATCAAAGGAGTGAAGACAAAATATTATCTTTGCGCCCTTGTTCACAATAGGCCAAACCAGTAGAATTGAGGCTGTAGCCTACTGTAAGAATATTGTAAGAATAAACGGATTATTTGCCTACTTTCCAAACTGATTAGTTAAATGTATTATTATTCTTCTTATTATTATTATTATTACCAGGATTCATACATCATTTGGGGAATGTAAAGCTTTTTATGCATTAATAAGCCAGATGTGAAACAAACATTAAAGGAGATAGCAGCTCAAACTGGCATGTATAGTTCTATTTTAATGACATATTATTTTTTAATATGGCTGAGATTACTGAATAAATAAAGATATTTGAGAATTGAGAATAGGGCCTATTTGGCTATTGATCTTTCTTTTTTTAATACATTTTACATGTTAATAAATATATAAAATGTTGTATTGTTACTGATCTCACATGCATTCAGGTTAGACTTCCCCTGTCAGAAAAAATTGTCTATCAGAATCCAGTCTAGAGTTAATGTCTACAAAATAAATAATAAAAGCCTGCCCTAGGCTACAGTGCTTTTATTTACTGTTCCGGTAGTGTAGTTTAGCCCAATGGTTGAATAGTATAATAACTATAGCTGCTAGCTATGTTTGAATTGAATGGCTCAAAAAGTTTCACATCAGCACTAGGCTATCAAACGCATGTACGGCATTGAAGACGTCTGTCCCTCCCATATATCTATATAATAACAGTCCCTCCCTTCTAGTAGAATACTCTGGTCCCTCACCTCTATCTTGGACTGTCGGCAGGCTATATGACAAAAAGCACTAGCAATGCGACCGGAGAAAGCAACACAAAGTTGAAGCCTAAAAGTTAAATACGAGTGAGTGGCAACATTACTGCTGTATACCATATACTATTGCTGAATTTACTTACCGTACCGTACTGTAATATATTTATATAGGAGTGCTGTGCGACAGACAGGCAGGTGTCGTGCCCAAAAGTGACTTGCTGATAAAAAGTGATCACGGTATGAAAAAGTTAATTTTATGGTTATATTCCCACATTTTTATCTGGTAAAATCTGGTATAAATATGGTACAGAAAATGTGAAATACTAAATACTAAGGGTCATTTAAAAATATATATTTGTTTATCTAGGCGGCCTATATAAACCATCATGTTAGTTAGACTAACAGTATCCTATATTTTCGAAATATCTATGCTAAACAAGGATATTTGAC
>JAOEGT010105523.1:0-12843 GCA_025447795.1 Speoplatyrhinus poulsoni
ATATTGTGGTTCCTCCCTCTAGCTGGTAGTTAGCATAGCAGAGGACCTCCTGCGGACCGCCGCTCAGAACAGTCGACTCTCTCTGCCGCGCACACAGGCCGGGTGGCTGCTCCTGGGGGCTCTCATGACTCTGGGTGAGTCTGAGTGAAGAGTCTGAGTGAATGTGGCTCATAGGCATTCCCCTGCCTCGCTGCCAAAGGATTGTCACACGTTATGGCACTGTAAATTTCATGTAGAGATTGAGATACATGCATGAGTGTATGAATAGTCATCTGATTTGTGATTGGCCGCCGGCTCATGTGCCTCCAGGCCCCTCTTTGGTGCGCTATCACCTGCCCAAGATGCTCCTGCTGTGGAGGAACGTGTTCCCTCGCTCCCAGAAGGAGCTGGAGGCAGAGAAGGCCAGAGGAGACAACTTCACCTGGCAGGTCACCCTGGAGGGCCGGGCCGGGGCTCTGTGTGGTAAGGACATAAACATTCCCCCTCTTCCCACCAGCCCGGGCAGGCACCTTAACCTCACCGGGGTCCTCTGTCCTCTGCTCCGTAGCCATGCGGAGCTTCGTGGCCCACTGTCCCGAGCTGCTCACTGAGGATGTGATCCGGAGGCTGATGACTCCCATCGAGTGTGCCATGACCATGATGTCTCAGTGAGTATGAGGCTCCTGACATTCTTCTTTCATAATGGTTCTCCCCGGAGAATAGGCTTAGTTGAGCGGTGCTTTAATGCTTCAGGAGAAAACAACCTAAAAAGGCTTAACGTCTGGGTGAAGAGCACATCAAAAGAGAGACCAATGAATTATTTCACACTCTATTCAAGGATTAATAAAAGATTGCAGATTGTATATTGTTTTGCTGTCTTTGTGTACCTAAGCCACCGAGTGTAAACATTTTGGACTTGTTGTGTTCTAACAAAGCATATAGTCTAATCTCTTAATTACACCAATATTGTGCATGGTAAGCATTTATTGCAGATTTTCCTAAATATTTAGTTGAAATCTACTGTAGCCTACAGTATATAGCTATGGTTGAATGTACATTTCATCAAAGCTAGTTTTTTGTCATCTGTAGTGTTGGGTATCAAGAACCGGTTCCAAATTTCATAGCTCTATGCCTAGTGACACTCAAAAGGTTACATAAACTGAATAATCATGAGAAAGAAATTCATGAAATGAAGATGAGAATTCTACAGGTTAGATTCAATTCTAAATTGGAAAAGAGACTGGCATGGTGATTAAGCATTACTAATACTATAAGTATTATATTGACATACAATACCAGCTTTGGTGCACCTAGGCCTAAATGTTAAGGTGTACTTGAGTTCAAACCAGCTGTTATACATGTGATTTGTTAATTTACTCACCAAAATGTTCTGATGCTGTTAATTTACAGTATATATATACAGTATATAATTATAATAATTAAATCCATTAACACCTATTCACATTTAAAAATGCTATTCTACCTAGTCATTGCTTCCACACAGTGCCAAGCTCTACCTGCCTCCTTTTAGTCCTTGTCTTGTTTAGTGCTTATAAGAAAAATAATATTTATTTTTTATAAATAAAGGAAAAGAAGCCTTCCTGATTCCTGTCAGTCACCAACATTGACATTTGACTGATTAGTCTAAATGAAAAGTTAGGCACATTTTCCTTCTTGAAATATGTTGTATTTCTTCTCCCAAAAATATTGGAATTGGAACCGGGATTCGATAAGAAGAATCGTAATCAGAACCAGAATCGATGACATTTTAACAATACCCAACCCTAATCATCTGACACGTTGCCAACATTTTGAATGGCTGTTGCTTGAAACTAGTTTCACAAAGTTGAGAGGGGTGAGTTTCAGACAGGTTTCAGGTGATTTGCAGTGGGCTTTACACCCCAATTGTAACTCAATACCTCTTGTTGTAACTCTCTTAGTTTGTGTGGGGGTTTGACAGTGTAAAGCCAGCCTTACATATAGCCATTACATACAGGGAACACATCTCTCTGGTCTTGTGTCTTGTTCTTCAGTGTCCCTGCCATCATCAAGGTACATGGTGCTCACCTGAAGGCTAGTGCAGCCATGGTGAGGCTGAGACTGTATGACATTCTGGCCCTGCTGCCTCCCAAGACTTATGAGGGTATTGTGTGTGTGTGTGTGTGCGTGTGCGTGCGTCCACTACAAGAATGTTGGTATCCAGGAAGTTATGTTTTTTTCAATATACATAGCTGCCATCTTCTCATTTGCAGTCAGCTTCAATGCCCTCTTGAGGGAGCTGGTGGCTGAGTTTACTTTGACTGACAACTCTGCCAATACCACCACCTCTTTACTGCGCTCTCTGTGTCACTATGACGACAGCGTGCTCATGGGCTCCTGGCTACAGGAGACTGACCACAAGTCTATAGAGGATCAGGTAATTACCGCAACAACTTTATCCCTGCGTTTGTTTGCCTATGGAGGCACCATATGTACAATTCTGACCTGCAGTTTTGAGGGACAAATGTGTACCTGTGTATATATCGCTATGCAACAGACATTTGTTTAGCCAATCATTGCTATCTCTGATAGCAGCTATTAAAACCTACAGTAGCATATTGTATGAAGCTGGGAGTGAAGGGAGGCAGTTTCTGCAGTTTGAGCAACTTCTAGTTTAAAGTATTAGCTCAGGTATAACATACAGTAATAAAATAAGAAATATATTTGAACAAACCGTGCAAACACATTATAGATTAATTAATATAGATGAATCTATCAATTATTCCACCATAAAAGCAAACTGGAAGTGGAATCACACATCTCTGAATCATTTCTGTCTATGCTACTTGTACTGTGAATGTTTTAATATTATGGTGGCCTATATACAGCTGCAGCCCAACAGCGCGTCTGGCAGTGGAGCTCTTGAACACGACCCCTCCTCCATCTACCTGAGGGTCCCTGTGGGCGAGGCCATCCCTGGGCCACTCCCGTTAGGGGTGTCGGTCATCGACGCATCTGTGGCCTTGTTCGGTGTCGTTTTCCCCCACGTGTCCTTTAAACACAGGTAAACACAGGTGTTTTAATTGTGTGATACAGTATATTATAAGTCCTTCTCGACGAAGCTCCTCCTTCCTTAAAGGTAAAGTCAGCTGTTGCAAGCTAAATGTAAGCTAATATACTTTGTCACTACTTTGTCAAATTCACCAAATATCTCCTCGCATTTCGCTAGCTTACCGTTCTCTGTGCGTGTTGAAAAAATAACTTGATTCTTCTACACAGCCCTGGCTCCGTAAAATGGAACATAAACACAATGGCGAATAACGCTCGCACCAACAAAGCCGCAGCACTACGCTTTGCTTCACAATGCATTTCAACGTGTGAGGCGGCTCAGCGGAGCGATGCTGTTTAGATTTGAGCGAAGTTATCAAGAATGACTGACCAGGCCTTTAACTGCACCGTGTGTTGGTGTGTGTGCGTCAGGCTGCAGATGCTGGACCATTTTGCCGAGTGCATAAAGCAAGCTAAAGGGATGCGGCAGCAGGCAGTGCAGCTGAACATCTTCACTGCAGTGCTGAGCGCCCTTAAGGTGAGGGAAGGCCCGCTTTGCCTCTCTTCTCTGTCTCCTCAGACGCCAACAGATCCTCAGAGCTTCTGCACGACAACCTCGTAACTCCACTTTTACAATTTCCTCATTGAATAGAACAGTTTGTGTGGTCTGTTGTGGACACTGTCACCTTAGGTAATGAACATATATTATTGTGATGCTATTGTTTTACATGCTGGTTGTCTTTTTAGAGACTTGAGTAAACAACATATTGGTAAACAACATAATGTTGGTCCTCCACAAGGGCCTGGCCGAGAACAAGAGCACTCTGGGGCCAGAGGAGGTGCGTAAGTCAGCCCTGGCGCTGGTGATGGGGGCACTGGACAACCCTAACCCCATCCTGCGCTGTGCTGCTGGAGAGGCCCTGGGCAGGATGGCTCAGGTGGTGGGGGAAGCCACCTTTATCGCCCGGATGGCACAGTACAGCTTTGACAAGTAAGCTAGCTGCTCGTGCATGCGCATGGTTACCCGGCGACTTGTTTTGTTTGCTGTTATTTCTAACTGACTATTTTATAAGGACGAATAGATTGAGGGAAAATGAGGAGAGATCTGACACAGGCCCACACTGACTGATGAGCATGGTTTACACTAACAGTCCTGTGTTTTCAGTCAGCCTGACCACGACCCCCTCTCTCTCCCCCCTGTGCTCAGGCTAAAGTCTGCCCGGGACGTGGTATCCAGGACGGGCCATTCCCTGGCTCTGGGCTGTCTGCATCGCTACGTTGGAGGGATTGGCTCAGGCCAGCACTTGAAGACCAGCGTCAGCATCCTATTGGCTCTGGCTCAGGACGGATCTTCCCACGAGGTCCAGGTATGCGGATGAAGCGATTCCATACACGCGCTATGCAATGCTTCTGCTGGGCTAACAGGCATGCGCCAACTGCTGCGCGTGCTAATGCTAACGTTCCTTCCCTTCCCCTTGCCAGACGTGGGCCCTGCATTCCCTTGCCCTGATAGTGGACTCCAGTGGGCCCATGTACCGAGGCTACGTTGAGCCCACCTTGTCCCTGGTGCTCACCCTGCTCCTCACCGTGCCCCCCTCCCACACAGAGGTCCACCAGTGTCTGGGCCGCTGCCTGGGAGCCCTCATCACCACCGTAGGCCCAGAGCTGCAGGGTAAAACGCAGCACAACGTAGCCATTCAAACATTTACCGCACTGACCAGCAGGGGGCATTGTAAGCCTGTTTATTATCAGGAAACCTGTTTTTTCCACATTCGGGTGATTTTTCAAGCAGTAGGAAAGCATCGACAACTTGAGCTGTGTTTTGCTTACTGGACTAATCCGCGTGTCTGTGCTCGGTCGTCAGGGAACAGCGCCACCATCTCTACCATCCGCTCGTCGTGCCTGGTGGGCTGTGCCATCATGCAGGACCACTCTGACTCGCTGGTGCAGGCAGCAGCCATCTCCTGTCTGCAGCAGCTACACATGTTTGCCCCGCGGCACGTCAACCTGTCCAGCCTGGTGCCCTGCCTCTGTGTAAGACGCCCATTCCCCTAGAGGCCGACTGTGTTATTGCAACACACTAGCACGCTCTGCGTGCAAATAACGCACGCGCGTGTTCACTGTGTATAGGTGCACCTGTGCAGCTCCCACCTGCTTCTCCGGCGCGCCGCGGTGGCCTGCCTGAGACAGCTCGCCCAGAGAGAGGCAGCCGAGGTGTGCGAGTACGCCATGAGCCTGGCTAAGAAGGCTGGATGTGGCAAAGACAACGCCGCTATCAGTGAGTAGCACACTATGTCATTACTAGGACATTCTCTACACAGGTGTAATGTGTGAAATGTGGTATCGTTGCATACATTTTAAACAAGATTGTTTTTTTGTGTGTTTCCATATATGTAGTGTATGCATGCACAATACCTACATATAAACATAAAATTTTAGATTTGGCTCCAGTCGACGTTGATATAAACTAGGCAGGAAAAGTAAGGATTAGTGAACACTTCACTAATCAGCTTAGGGATCAGCTTTGGCCAGCTGTTTGTGCCAGAGTGACCAACACAACCACGTTGGCTGACAAATGCTGCTTGAAGAATGTGATGCCATCCCACAGCAGTGTGTGACCAGCATTGATTGAGATGCCCATCCACACCCCTAACCCCTCACCCTTCCACACGCTACTGACGCGCCTGTTTGTTAAATGAATACATTGTTAAATTGCCAATACGTCTAGTTTCTTCAGACTTCAAGTTCATTTCTTTTTTTTACTTGGTTTGGATGCTGTTTTCTCTCAACCATGACCCCTTGTGTCCAGACGTGCACACTACCTAAGACCTCTGAGCAAGATAATGTGAGTGTGTTGATGTACTGTGTTATCTTCCCTGTTCCAGATCTGAATATCACAGAGACGGGTCTGGAGGGGGTTCTCTTTGGCATGTTGGATAGGGAGACCGACAGGAAGCTGTGCTCCGACATACACGACACCCTCGGCCACATGCTCTCCTCTCTTGCTGTGGAGAAGCTCTCCCATTGGCTGAAGCTCTGCAAGGACGTCCTGGCAGCCACCACAGGTGTGCAAGCGTTTATCTCGGCGTGATGCTGTACTGTTCGTTAACCTGAAGGTAGTGTCGCAGAGCCAGCCTTTACTTAAAGTAAAGTCTGCGACACAGAGCTGGCCAACTGTCAAGACCCGCCTATTTGACAGGAGAGGTACATACATGACTACCAACCGCACAACTCATGTACCATGTCGGACGTGAAATGCATACTTTGTTCCTCAGTGTAAGTATCCTTTGTGGGAAACGTAACAACCACTTCCTGGTGGTGTTGCCGAGCTTACAGGGGTATGTGTATCAGATGTTCAGAGTTGCTTCATGTGACGTAGTGCTAATGAACAAAAGAGGCTGGGACTAACCTAGCTAGCACAGGGTACTAATCACACTTGTTTTACCGACAACAATCAGCCATCACCATGCCACGAGCTAGACCTTGGTCGTTTTGTGCTCTCCACAGAAGTGGGAGGGGCGGTCACGTTCGACGTGGGCAAAGACGAGGAGGACTCCAAGAAGGACGAGATGGACGACGACACCATGTTCACGGCCTTGGGTGAAGACGACAAGTCCAAGCCGACGGTGGCCCCGCGCTGGGTGACCAGGGTGTTTGCTGCCGACTGCTTGTGCCGCATCATCCTGCTGTGTGAGCTTGCAGACAAGGCACACTTTGACCTGGCCGCTGCACGCTCCGCGCGAGCCAAGAACCCCAGAGGTACTGCGCCGCTAGCCAGCCGCATGCTGACACGAGATAGGCTTCACTGGAGGACCTCCCTCTCTAGTTTATGCCTGCACTGAGACTTGTTCCTACACGCTGTCTACAAAGCCTTCATAGAATACATAGACGTCATCCTGCGAGAAGTTATGTGTTTGACCGGTATTTCTCAATGGCTGACTCATGCATGTTATTTATTATCAGAACTTCCAACCTTATTCTATATTCTATCTTAAAATCTAAACAAATATGAAAAATGCTCCTGATTCTGGCTGGTATTTGAACTATATTTATAACGTCTAACAAAATGGGAGACAACGAGTGGGATTTATCAAGAACAGCTTGCTCAATTTGTCTGTCGATATGCCACAAACAAGGAATAGTAACTACATAAAACACCATGGAAACATAAGCCAACACATTAGCATAGTATAGCAGCTATAAACTAACTCAACAGAATGTGCTCTTGAAGTCAGGCAGCAACAGAATTATACCCTCATAGTCCTCTATAATTACAGTGTTGATACTTGGTTGGCACAGGCTGTCAGTTTTGGATGCTTTGTAACCCAATGTCGGGTAAGGCCTACTGCTTTTATGTAACAATGGAGCAAAGCTCAAGATGCGTAAGTGAGGAAAGTGGAGGGAATTTTCACCCTGGACAGTGTTTATATAAGCATCTCTTGAAGGGAAAAGCGCTATACAGTATTTAGTACCTGGGATTAGTTGATGGTGGGCCTGAATGCAAATGCATCCACTGTTGAAATGCATACTTCAGCTAGGACTGTTGAATTGACGCCCTGGGTTTATATTGGTTGGTTCAGCACAGGTACACAGCGTAACATCCCCGTCCACCCATTCTAGGCATGCCTTCATTTAGTTCTATTTTGCCCAGGTGATCTGTTGGTGCTCCATTTGTCCGACCTGATCCGCATGGCATTCATGGCTGCCACAGATCATAGTAACCAGCTGCGCATGGCTGGCCTACAGGCACTGGAAGACATCATTAAGAAGTTTGCCTCTGTGCCAGAGCCCGAGTTTCCTGGACATGTAATCCTAGAACAATACCAGGCCAATGTGAGTGTGTCAAAAAGCGAATCATACTATGACTCAGACGTAGACTAATTCCTTGTATTAACCTGTATGTATAAAGTATCAAAGTGTATGTTGCCGTCAACCCAATACCAATAATGTATTCTAAAGCCGTCCGGTATACTTCACTAATCCACCACCAACAACAATCTTTGCAGGTTGGAGCTGCTCTCAGACCAGCCTTTTCACCCGATACTCCATCGGACATAACAGCCAAGGCCTGCCAGGTGAGACTCCCTGATTGGTTGTTGTTCGTATGCCACTGGCTTGTACTTAATATTCATAATGATGTTCACAACACCAAGTGTGCTCTGTTGTAGGGGTGCATCTTCAGCTACACACCCTATAGCAGAGCTCACTATAAGGGTGCAGCTACATTAGATTATTTATAACACCCCCCTCTCAAATACAGCAAGACCCTTTGTGCTGCTAATTGCTGCTGCATAGTGAGTCATCTTCCCAATAGAACCCCACCGTGTCAGGGCTCTCACAGCCAACCCCCTTTACCGTAAATGACAGATGATTGACAGCACAAAGCAGTAAATATACTGTTCATCAACACTGCTGAAAACCACTTTCACACCCTCTGCCTAAGCGCTTGTATCGGCTGAAGCTGTGTTTAAGCTCTATTTCAAGTAGGAGAGCTCAACCTGTGCTCCTATGCTTTTTGTTCCTGCATGTGACTCATTCTCCTTATAATAGCGAGAACCTAATATCCCCAGAGTGAGGAGGAGACAGATTTGTTTTACACCCTCGGGTTGGGAAAAGCAAACCTAATACAAGTCAATCACTAAGTCAAAATAAGTTTGTTATAAAAATGTGAAATAAATAAGGCTAGCTGAGAGCTAATTCCAGATATACATACTTTATACGGATATAAAGTCAGAGCATTGGCAATTTATTCTACTTTTATGCCCAAAGCCTACTTTTCTTCCCAGAAAAGCGATTTCTTTTTTTTCCACACCATCCCTGAAACTGGTACTCCTGAGAAGGAACTATTGTAAATGTATGAATGACTGAAGCTCTACACCAAGATACAGACCATATATATATATATATATCTCGATATATATATATATAGATATATAGACCCTGCCTTTTTAACCCCCTTGTTTCATTTAAGATAACTAAACATTGATTCAGTTTTCACAGTTGCAAGACATGCGTTATTATAAGGCTATTGATAGTTCCATGAAGCTATCAATAAGACACACAATATGATACACAGAAAATTACCTCCTTCTGGATCGTGTGTGTTTGCGTACACACAGGTGTGCAGTACGTGGATAGGTAGCGGTGTTGTCAGCGACCTCAATGACCTGCGGCGTGTCCACAACCTGCTGGTGTCCTCTCTGGACAAGGTGCAGGCTGGGAAGGGCTCGTCCAGCCAGCTCTACAGTGAGAGCGCCACCACTATGGAGAAGCTGGCTGTGCTCAAGGCATGGGCTGAGGTGAGGAACAGGTCGCTCGTTCGGACCTGCTGGGAACACTGTCTCTGGTGTTGCTTGTCTTGCAGAGGTTCACGATACAGCATGGTCCAGTTTCTGCTGCTGACATGCTTGGACTTTGAGCTTCCTCAACTATGTCAACAGTAAAAAAGAACAACAGATAAATACACTAGAATAGATTTAACTGATATGACATGGAACCTAGTGAGTCGTTGCCAATACCCAGCCGTATAATCCATGTATGCAATACAAGGAAGTATGGAGGATCAAATCAAATGAAAATGTTCCAATAGCAGACATCAGCAGTTAGCTAGTACCAGCTAAAGTGTCAGCCGCTAATAAATAACGTACAGGGCTTCCTCTGCCTACCTCTGTCAGGTGTACGTGGTGGCTATGAAGATCAAGAAGGAGGCGGAGTCTGAGCCGGCCCGGCCAGCCCACGCTGGAGGGGAGGACGAGGAGGATGTGGACGACCTGGGGGCCGACGTGCTTCCTCCAGACTGCCTGATCACCCTGGTGCAGCCGGAGCTGCCCTCGCTCAGCCGCCTGTGGCTGGCCATGCTGAGAGACTACGCCCTGCTCACTCTGCCTGCGGAGTTCTCCAGCCAGCTGCCCCCTGATGGTAGGCGAGCACCGCTCACAACAACAATGTTTGAATGTGGTGGGGTGGATCTTCAGAGGGAGTTTGTTTTGATTTGAGCTCGAACTTAGCAAGCGATGTCGAGAATGACTAACCCTGCCTTTAAGTCTCAGCGTCGTCATGGTAAACACTGTGGCGTCCAGTGCATTCTTCCCATTCTGATAATAAGCTAGTTAATGAGAAAACATTTCATTAAACCTTGCTTTATACACATAAATAATTCACAGCTCATGTAATGAATCATTAAAACTCACTGAAACTATTGTCATATTGGACCATTGTATGACAGATAAAGGCAAAAGAATTGGCAGTTCCCTGAGTGTGAAGCCCCCTCAACACATACATTTTGTATAAAGGACAAAAACAAATGTCAGATCACCACATGTAAGGTATGTGCTATTGTCACCATAGGGTAATAACCACAGCTGTGTGTGTGTGTGTGTGTGTGCGCGCGTGTGTTCAGGCGGTGCGTTCTACACCCCCGAGACCATCGACACGGCGCGGATACACTACCGCAGCTCCTGGGCCCCGGTGCTGCACGCTGTGGCCCTGTGGCTCAACAGCACAGGCTTCGGAGCAGACAGCGAGCCAGAGGGCTCCCCTTCTGCCCCCCCCAGAGCCGCTAGCCTCCCCCAGGCTGCCTCCCCTAGCACGAAGCCCTTTGAGGAGCAGGTCAAGGACAGAATGCACCTGATGCTGGGTAAGAGACACACCTGGGCACACCTGGTTCAATAGGTTAACGTCATCATGTCCCTTCCTCGGCTGCCTGCAGTGCTCCTGTGTGCTTCTCACGTGTGCTGCTGTGTTCCCAGGCGTGAGCATCGAGTTCCTGTGCTTCCCCCGGCCCGAGGAACCCATCGAGCATGTGATGTCCTGCCTGCATGCCTTGTGCACCCTGCTGGACTCTCCCTATGCTAAGGCCCACATCGCAGAGGACCAGGTACACACACACACACACACACACACACAGACAGTAGAGGAGGACACCATGTAGTCATGTACACACGCTCAAGAGAAGCTGACTAGCTGGTGTGAAGAGATACAGCTAATGATATCAATGTTGACCTACTGGAGAGACGGTGGCGACTGCTCGCACGTTCTGATTGGTGGGCTCGGTGGTTAGACGGGAACCATAACATGCGGGCGGCTGAATGGATTATGACTCGCTGCCTAATGGATCAGAGATTCCCGCTCGTAAATGTCAAGGTTATTATGCGTTCCAGCTGTTGGCTGTGGAGCTCCTGAACGTCCTGCACAGACTGCTGTTGACCAGAGACCCCCCGGCACTACAGCTGCAGGTCACAGCTGTGGTGCAGGAGACCATCCGGGCCGCTGTGGACCACCTGCAGCGGCGGAGGACCTGCCAAGGTGAGGAACCCACGTGTCCGCACCATCCTGTGGTCTGTGATGCTTACGGAGCATCCTCGTTGATGTAATCCCCGACGCTTCGACGTCTGAGTGTGTTGAGTTGGCGCAGTGGGTGTAGTCAACCGCGTACAGCGCGCTGAGCGGCCAGTAGGTTGGAGAAGCGCTGCATAAATGGCGGTCCATTTACCATAAGCTTAGCATATCATTTTACATCCTAAATGCAGTATATATAAAGAACACATTAAAACATGCTGTCAAAGCTGTTCCACTACTATGTTGCTCTGTGAAAGAGGGTTGATTGGGCGCAGGCTTGCTGTACCGATCAATAGGTCCATCCCGCTAGCCTGCAGAGCTGAAGCTTTAAGTGTTTTCCTTCTAGGCCGGGAGGAAGGAGGCCAGAGCGAAGCTGACTGTGCACCGGGGGAGGGGGGGAGCATGGGGGAGCTCCTGCCTGGAAGGTCACTGGCATTCGCCGCCATGGAGCTGCTGGTGTTCATCCTGCTGCGCCACCTGCCCCAGCTCAACGCCAGCATCCAGGAGTCGCCCAGCCACGCGCCCAGCCGCCCGCCGCGGCAGCTGCCCGAGGAGAGCGCCCTCCTGGTGGCCAACACAGTCTCCATCCTGGCTGAGCTGCCCTCGCTGTGCTCGCCCGCGGGTGAGCGATGACGTGTGTGACGTGACTCCCCCTGCTGCCATTCACGCACGACTGCACTATCGCAGCATGCATGCGCTCTCACACACACACACACACACACGCACACACCAAGACGCCTGACTTTGTATATAACCATTAACCTGTCACGCTGTGCACATGCGAAGAAGTTAATTTCTTTCTCTATGTCAACAACAAATGTCCTCTAAAGCTGTTATCGCTGATATTTGCAATGGGTTGTACAGTAATATGGGTTTAACTGTGCCTGTTTAGTGTGCACAATGAGCACCTGTGAGTTGCTGTACACATTCGTGGGAGATTAAGTGTGGGTGAATAATATTAGCATTCCTCTGGTTGGTGTGACGTCATACCCGGCAGTTTATTATGCTGAGGTCCCAGGCGATGCCAAGAAGCATTAATTGACATGGATTTGGACCACATTCACAGAGTTGTCTTAGCAATCGGCCAACGTCACTTCTGGATGTTAGCCCACCAGACGAATAGCAATGTGGCATTTGCTGACAGAAAGCGTGTATCTTTCCACTTCGCGTGTGTGTGTGTGTGCATGCGCGTGCGTGTGTGTGTTACTGCTGTAGGAAGCATGACCATCCTGCCCACTGTGCTGTTCCTCATCACCGGGATACTGAAGGAAACGGCCGTTAAGAGTGCTGATGGCTTGGTACCTGCCCCTGTGTCAGCAGCCCTGCAGGGCATCAAGACTATCATCACCTCGCCTCTGGCCAGAGTAGAGAGCACTCGCACACAGTGGACCGGCATAGTGAGAAGCAGCCTTGCTTCTGTGCTCGAGTACTCACAGCCAGGTAAACACACACACACACACACACACACACACACACACACACAGACAGCTGCTTTTACAT
>JAOEGT010105533.1:0-28013 GCA_025447795.1 Speoplatyrhinus poulsoni
TTATTAATATTATTTTTATTATATTTTTCCCTTCTTGTTGAGCTATGCAAAGGTTGTATAATTCCATCTCGCTACAGCAAAATGAAGTCTTTTCTTCAGTTAGCGCTGCAGAGTAGAGTTTGTTCTCTGTGAGCATGCAACGCTCTTTTTGTAAGAGAGTTCATGTTAATCCTGCAGCTGACCCAGGCCAGAGCCCAGGTGCCATGTCTGTTGTTATGTCACAGAGTAGGTCACTGGATTAAGGCATGTTTCCACTGCAGCCTATTGCTTAATGCTCCACAGCCTGTCCAGGAATGACAAAAGTTGACTCTTGTGTAGAGTGCATAGCTACTTTCTGACTGAACTGACTGATGTGTAACTATTGGTACAAATTAATTCAGCAGCAACGCACCTTTTGTGAGCTCAGTGACATTTATTGGCCATAGTTTGTATGCTATGATATCTTCTGCTTTTAACATTGACTAACTCTTTCTCACCTGTAGGCATCGCTGGATCACAGCAGTAAGATGTCTCTGACGGAGTCTGGCTTTGAACCCGGGAAGAGGAATTTTCTTCAGCTCACTGACAAAGATGGAGAGCAGCCTCAGATTGCATCAGTCAGTAGCAGAAATGAATGGGCATTGGTCTACCCATGCTGGCCTTGGTCACTTGGGTATGAATTATACAACTGTTTCCCTGTGTGTGTGTGTGTGTGTGTGTGTAGGATGAGTCTGCAACAGCAGATAGCAGTGGACTGGATGACAGCTCCCAGGAACGTTTCATTGGACCCTTGCCAAGAGACAGCAGTGCAGGAGGTAGTAGTGACTACAGCAGCCCGTCTTACTCCTACTCTTCCATCCTCAACAAGTCTGACACAGGTGGGGCTCGGCCCGTTATTTACCGTCATGTTACTCGCTGTGTGGCAACTCAACCCTCCATCTCACGTTTGTGTGCCTCATTGCAGGCTATGTCGGTCTTGTCAACCAGGCCATGACCTGCTATTTAAACAGCCTTCTCCAAACACTCTTTATGACCCCAGAGTTCAGAAATGCCCTGTACAAGTAAGTGATTATACAATAGGAAGCTGTTGTGTTTACTCTAAACAAAGGCTACTGTATGTTTAATATTCTTCCACCCCCCCCCTCCCCTCCCCCAGCTGGGAGTTTGAGGACTCTGAGGAGGATCCAGTCACCAGCATCCCCTTCCAGCTGCAGAGACTGTTTGTTTTGCTGCAGACTAGCAAGAAACGGGCCATTGAGACCACCGACGTAACACGAAGCTTTGGTTGGGACAGCAGCGAAGGTAAGGGTTTGTGTGTGCGCACGCGTGCTTGTGTGTGTGTGTGTACACTCAACATGTGTTATATTTTGGGATATTCTATTCTTCAGCCTGGCAGCAGCATGACGTTCAGGAGCTGTGCAGAGTCATGTTTGACGCGCTGGAGCAGAAATGGAAGCTAACGGAGCAGGTAAGAGAAAGCAAAAAGCTTGCCTAGCATATTTGGCTACGCAGTACTAACGGGCAAGTCTGAATCCTCTCTCCCAGAGAGCCAGAACAAAGAGCCTACTGTGAGACAACCAACATGGGCCTGTAAGCTATAGGGTTAGCTATTTCTGATCTTAGGAGGTAGCTGTAAACCGTAAACACTTTTGTATTTGTGTGTTTGCGTGTGTGAGAATCCACCAGATTTGTGTTAATTATTGTGCCAAAATAACTAATGACGTGCTGTATTGTGATGGTTCTATTTGCTGTTAGCCTATGGCATGTTAACATAATGCATTGAACACTTTACGTGAATGCATTTTACATTGGTAATTGAAAGGTCCTGCTTTTGCTTAGTAAATGTTAATACATAGAAAAATGTAATGGTTAATGTTGCAATACCTTTTAATCAAAACCAGTAACTCAATGGGCACTGCAATATTTCCAGTTGGAGGGTTTCTGCAGGCCTGCAGGGAACAACTATTACGGAGCCTAAACTTAAGCCCAGTGTTTGTACAGTAGAAGGCGTGCAGGAAGATCTGAGTGTCATTCGTCCTCTAACGCAGGCTGACCTGATCAACCAGTTGTACCAGGGAAAGCTCAAAGACTATGTCCGCTGTTTGGAGTGTGGGAATGAGAGCTGGAGGATTGACACCTACCTGGATATCCCTCTTGTCATCAGACCCTTTGGAGCCAGTCAGGCGTTTGCCAGTGTGGTGTGTGTCTCCTATATATCCCTGTTTTTTTTTTTATAGCTTAGTAGTAGTGTCACATTAAAATATAAATGAACTGTTATTTTTGTAAAGTTGTATTGCTGCATTGGTCTTTTTAATGAGTCACTTTTAAATGCGATCTCGGTTATGATGTGGCTCTCATTGCTGTCACAGGAGGAAGCTTTGCAGGCGTTCATTCAACCAGAAACCCTTGACGGGCCCAACCAGTACTTCTGCGAACGGTGCAAAAAAAAGTGTGACGCCCGTAAGGTGAGCGAGCGGGGAAATACGATGGCATTGGCGCGATGAGCGCCGAGGGTCACCCGCCATTGTCTTGCCTCTTCTCTTATCTGTGCTATTCCTTCATAGGGGCTGAGGTTTCTGCACTTTCCATACCTGCTGACACTACAGCTGAAGCGCTTTGACTTCGACTACACCACTATGCATCGCATCAAACTCAATGACCGCATGACATTCCCAGAAGAGCTGGACATGAGTCCCTTCATTGACGTAGAAGATGAGGTGAGAGACGGCCAATACAGTATGTGGACGGTGTCATTTGTGTTGTTATTGTCTCATGTACACTGTACTCTGGTAACTGTAAACTGGATTTGTATCAGCAACGTTAATTAAAAGTGCTATAGGTAGGGTTTTAGAGCGATACATTGTGCATAATATGTAAAAATAATTCCATAGACTTCTGTCAGCTATCAGTGAGGGATATTATCTGCTTTCCTATTCTTAGCTAGCTCTGGTTAAAGCTCTTAAATCATACCTGCATCAGCTAGCTATAAAGCATAATAATAACAATAATAATGACTTCTAGCTAATCTTATAGCTTATCAAAAGTATCGTTTGACCTTGCCACGGACCACTTTCTCAATGTTGTTGTCATTGACTACAATGGGTTCCCTTCTAGAAATCTCCTCAGACGGAGAGCTGCACTGACAGTGGGGCAGAAAACGAAGGCAGCTGCCACAGTGACCAGATGAGCAACGACTTTTCTACCGATGACTGTGTGGACGAGGGCATCTGCTTAGACAGCACCAGCAGCACTGAGCGGGTATTGAAGCCAAAGGTAAGCGGTCTTAACATTGTCTAACGTGCATCAAAGACTACGCAATGGTTAGCACTGTTGTCTAACAGGCAACGTGTCTTTGGTTCAAGCCAGTGTGTAGGTCTGTTATTCTCACGTTTACTACGTTAGAACGGGTTTTGGTGGCTGCTCACTGCTCTTAGAGATGTAATATGAAAGATATTGGACCTCTCCAACTAGCTTTGTTGCATGAATAGCGTCTGAATGGCCTCTCCTGTCTCATCTTCAGAGTTTGCTGACATTTGAGTTGTTCTCTGTCATGGTCCATTCCGGGAGTGCTGCGGGTGGCCACTACTATGCCTGCATCAAATCATTTAGTGACGGCCAGTGGTATAGTTTCAATGACCAGCATGTCAGCAAGGTCAGTATCGGCCCTCAACTAACACATAATTGAAATATGGTTCCATAACAGTACATTAATCATATTTATTAACAACTTATTATATACAATCATGTTGAGAAATGTGACTTTCACATTTGAAGTTTGAATTGATGTGAACATGACATCCCCATTTATTTGAATGTAACCTATACATTATGTTTCAAAACTACTTACATTTTTATGGCAAAACATCGTGTGTGTTTTCTACTGTGCAGATCACACAGGATGATATCAGGAAGACGTATGGTGGCTCCTCAGGGAGTAGAGGCTATTATTCCAGTGCCTTTGCCAGGTCAGTTGTCCTTAAAGCATTCTCTGGACCAATCACATACTGTGCACCTTACATTGGCCTAATTGGTAATTGACTGGTGGTAGCTAAAGTTTATTCATTCAACTCTGGCTTAACAAGATTTATTTTCTTCCACAGCTCTACAAATGCATATATGCTTATTTATAGGTTGAAAGATCCTTCACGGAATGCAAGTACGTTATTCTGTCAGTGCAGTTATTTTTGTGGCATTCTTTGTCACTTTCTTTTTCTTAACATTCTCGTAACTTGTTTGTGTGTTTTTTTTCATTTGTTTACATTTTCTTTCTTTTTTTTTATACTGGTGCCTTTTGAAAGCACCTTAACATCTTGTCATTATTTGTTTAGATTCTTGTTATCATACTGTTATGTGTTTTATGCTATCCCATCAACTTAAAACCCTTGCTTCACAGAATATATCCTGTTTTCTGTTCCTAGTTTGTTGTGATTATTTGACTCACGTCAACGCCGTCGGTTCTGGATTTGGTGTGTATGTGTTTAATGTCAGCCATGCCGGTCTCTGCAGAGTATTTCGAGGTGGAGGACTTCCCTGAGCCCATAAAGCGTTTGGTCCAGAAGGAGAAGGAGTCAGAGGAGCAGGAGAAGAGACAAAGGGAGATTGAGCGGAACACATGCAAAGTTAGCAGCGCAGTCGGCTCACTCCATTGACCTTTTGATTAGGGAGCAGGACTAGAGAGCTTGTTTGGTTTTAACCTGTTTGGTGTATTTCTTTTCAGATCAAGCTGTTCTGCATGCATCCTGTGAAGATGATGATGATGATGATGGAGAACAAGCTGGAAGTGCACAAGGACAAAACATTAAGAGAAGCGACAGACATTGCCTACAAGGTAGCCCAGTAGTTGATATGAACTGAACATACCTCACAAAGAAATGTCAAACATTTGCAAGACAAACCAAACACTTTAGATTAAACACACCAAATTATTGATTTTGAATATAGCCGTTAAAACGTGAACCATGGAATGTAAATTCCACAGTATAAGGAAATATCAGCAATTATTGTATTTGGTTTTAAGTATACAGTATTTCTAGCCATTGTACAGATGCAAAACAAAAGCTCAGGAATTTTGTATGTTAGGACTTTATCTGGCATTACCCTGCTAAAAACAAAAAAACAGTAGGACTTGTTTATGAAATCATATTACATTATTCCTGTGCTATTGTCTTATTTCTCCACTCTGAATCTGATGCATACGCTCCCTTTTCAAGATGCACCCTCTCCGCTTGATAATTATCGTGTAATTACACCGTATACATTCAGTCCTCTAGTAAAGGCGAAAACATGCGTTGTGGCTTCTATTTTGAAGTACATCTTTATCCTCCCATGTCTGTACTTCTTGGAAGCCAGTGGCAGGCATTGCTGTCTGCAGTGATTGACTTGTGTGTTGTGCCAGCTGATGGCGCTAGAGGACGTGGTTCCTCTGGACTGCTGTCGCCTGGTGAAGTACGATGAGTTCCACGAGTACCTGGAGCGCTCCTATGAAGGCGAGGAGGACACGCCCATGGGTCTGCTCCTGGGAGGGGTCAAGTCCTCCTACATGTTTGACCTGCTGCTGGAGACGCGCAGGCCAGAGCAGGTGTTTCAGCCCTACAAACCTGGAGGTCAGTGTATGAAAGGCAGCGTCAGTCCTTCTCGAGAACGTTTGCTAACTTTGAGCTCAAATCCAAATGCTATCCCTCAGCAGCGCCGCCATTATCGGTGGTGGTAGAGCTAGTTTTCATAAAGTGAATGTATACAGTGGCATCTCTTAGCCGGAGTTTATTTCTAGTTATGTAAAAAAAAATGCAAATTTTATACCACTACTAGTCTTGCACTCGAACCGTTAAAATAAAGCAATGCTTTTCCAGGCAACCTATCCAGATCTTTAGCAGGTGGGCATTTTTATGTCTGGCTAGTTTTTGCATAAACACGGTTTGACTGTAATAAATCATTACCTTCAAGAAAATACATTTTCAGATAAAGGTGTCGCGATCAGACCTGTATGGTTCCACATAAAATGTACTGTATGTTCCCACATCATTCTTCATCCTGGAATGTTGAGACATAAAGAGGACACATCAGCGATAATTAGTCACAGCATTATCTGGCTCATCCTAAACTGTTCCGCCTTCGTTCTGTATGTGTTGTTCTAGAGGTGATGGTGAAGGTTCATGTTATAGATCTGAAGCGTGAGACCATCGCTCCTCCAATCAGCGTTAGAGCTTACCTGAACCAGACCATCACAGAATTCAAACAGCTCATTGCACAGGTAGAGTCTGGCCAGGTGTCTCATTTTTCACATTGGGTTGGGTGCATTTGTTTAGGTGACCATGAAAGCTATTAGGAAATTAATCTATTAAAATGTAAAAAGTCCCATTTTCAACACAAGGGTTGTGTGACAGCCAGTGTGATGCCTTTATCCAACCTTTTATGCTTTTTAGGCTACAGAGCTTTCAGCAGAAACCATGCGAGTGGTCCTGGAGCGCTGCTATAATGATCTTCGGCTCCTCTATGTTCCAAATAAAACACTGAAAGCCGAAGGATTCTTCAGGAGTAACAAGGTAGTGGATAGTGGATAATACATGTAAATAAATAATAAATAAAGTATTTATTTTGTACTAGGGCTGTTAGAATTGAATTGCAATGGTCATACGCTTTAAGTAATTAATTGTGATTAATATATCGTATATTTTTACCTGTTCAAAATTTAACCTACATGTTATATTATTATAACAAGATATGGCAGATTAAACTTTGAACAGGTAAAAATAAGCGCTTTATTAATCGCAATTAATTACTTAAAACATGCGATTAATTGCGATTAAATTCTGACAGCCCTAATCCTACTACATACTGTATATGAATAACGGTGGTTGAATTGAACTATTTAACGCTTTCTGGATTGTTCTCTCCACAGGTTTTTGTGGAGAGCTCTGAATCATCTGATCAGCAGGTCACTTTCACAGACTCAATCCTGTGGAAACTGCTGGACCGCCATGGGAATACAATCCGACTTTTGGTCTTGCTACCTGAGCAGTCCCCTGTATCTCTGGCCAACAGAACTGGTTGCCAAAAAGCGGTGGTGGACTCTGATGTGTTATCTGAGGGCTCCATTGGCAACAGACAGTCTGTGGAGGCTATTCTGGAGGAGAGCACAGAGAAGCTAAAGAACCTATCCTTCCAGCAGCAGCAGCAGCAGCAGCAGGGATCCAGTACCAGCGACAGCCAGGAGAGCTGCCAGTCCAGCCACTTTGAACATATAGAGTCACCCGTCCAGGAAACGGACTCCAACTCCATCTGTGTGGCGGCGGACAACAGAGAGTTGGAGAACCGGATTGGGGCCTTGGCTGGGGGCAGCGGCGGGCCCTCGTCCGACCCGGAGAACCAGTCCGGCTGTGAGGAGCGCTCTGACTCGGAGGTGAACAACGACCAGAGCACCAGCTCCGTGGACAGTGACATCCTCAGCTCCAGCCATAGTAGCGACACACTGTGTAACGCCGACAGCGGGCCCATACAGCTGGCTAACGGCCTGGACTCTCATAGTATCACCAGCAGCCGCCGTTCCAAGGCCCAGGAGGGCAAGAAGGAGACGTGGGATACGGCGGAGGAAGACTCAGGCACGGACAGCGAGTACGATGAGAATGGCAAGAGCAAGGCAGAGGCCCCCTACCTGTACTTCAGGGCAGAACCAGCTCGGGACGACTCCTCTGGGGATGCAGAGAGATGTATGTTGTGATTTTCTTAATGGAAGGAGCTACTGTGGATTGTAGGAACTCATGTAGTGAGTCATGTCACAACACTGTTTATCATTCACATTGTGTGACCATATGTGAAATAACGTTTTCGCTTACGCCCACAGAACCCTGGAAATTAACGATGCACCATTAGAGCCTTTTCACACTTAGTGTTTGTCGCACCGGAAATCGTCACAACAGGGTCATAAACGGCGGCTGCGCCAAGACGTACAACACACAGTTGTAGTATTACAGAGTGGCCCCTTTTCTAAATGTAAATATCCCTACCTTGCTTTCCACCAATTTTCAAACAAGACTAGACGCGACGTGGGTCCTATGTTTTTATAACAGGCGTGATAACATTATCAGGCTCTCAACGATCACTGGCCAAATAAACTTGCAAGCAAAAAAACTCCAACGGCAGTCTGTTAAGATCATTTTGTCACATAAAGTATTAAAAAGGTATCATTGGATTATGCACTAAATAGAAGAGCCACAAGTTTACGAAGCTCTTTTCCTTATTTACTTACCGTACCGGTACAGTACTAGCAGCTTAGCACTTACTAGCTCTCACTATCTGCTGGCCGTGTACAACTGTAAGATAGACAGTTGTACATTACAATAACATCTATACTTTTTTGTGTTATTATACTTTACAATGGATTGACAATCATAATTTAACATAGTTACTTAGCAACGTTACCTTCAACTTCATGCATGTTTTCGTGAAATAGCTTGTGGCTTTAAATCCAGCTTTGCCCTCGGTCAATGAAAACTGGTAAACTATAATGGAGTCTGGAGTGGCAAACTGCAAAACACTTAATAGATCACCCGACTTCCAGTATTTCCATATTGCCGGCTGCTGTTTAACCCTGGTATGACTATTTCCGGTGTAATGAATTCTGCGTGTGAAAAGGGTCTATTGTGACATTAAGGTCTGATTTTGATTTTTATAATGGCAATTTGGAGATAGCCATTGCTAATACCAATGTTAGTGAAATGCTCCCACATGACCCTCTTTTCATTTAAAAACAAAAATAAAAACCACACCTGCACACCTGTTGCCCTCTTAGCCTGTTGGAGTCTTGTCCACCCAGTGGCTGTATTGGCTGCAGATTAAGATGTTCTCCTAATCTACAGCTGGGTAGGCTACTGTTATCAAGTCAGGCTATAAATAACCAACACAACATTTAGCTCAGGCAAAATTGATGTGTCGCGGCAGCTAATTATCGGCCACTGATATCGGTGCATCGCATATCGGTTCATACCTATATATCGGTGCATCCCTACCCAAAAGTCAACCCAATTTATTTTGTATACAACTTCTCGACAAACATTTCTGTACTGTAACTGTACAAATGTAAGTTCTTTTGTTTGTTTTTAAATTTGTGCCAATATAATAGTGTCATCTTGACAACCCATAATCTCATGTTGCATAAGATTCATATAGAGTTTAGATAGAGTAGAAATTTTTAATTGAAGTTGAGAGCCGGTTGATCTGATACAACTGATGAAGGGGGGGTGGAAGAGTTGGGTAATTATGGTCCTTTTGTTGTTTTCTCAGGTTTAGTGGTTCACGTGGACAAAAGAATTACATTGGCAGCATTCAAACAGAACCTTGAGCCCTTTGTGGGTGTCACCTCCACCCAGTTCAAGGTCTTTCGGGTGTATGCTAACAATCAGGAGTTTGAGAGTGTGCGACTTAGTGAAACTCTGTCATCATTCTCAGATGACAACAAGGTTTGTACAAACTGTATGCAGCGGTTTTATGTTTTTAATATATTTGCCTGTGTGAGTTCACAACAATGGTAATTTCATATCTTTGCCTAGATAACTATTCGCCTTGGAAGAGCGTTAAAAAAGGGTGAATACAGAGTCAAAGTGTACCAACTGCTAGTGAATGAACCTGAGGTAAGAACAGGTGTAAATTGGGCCACCTGAGAATAAGTCCCTGTAAACCCACATGCAATTAATGTTATGTGAGGGCTGACTGGATATTAGGTCTACATGTAATTGTGAATATGCATCTCTTTCCAGCCCTGTCATTTCCTTGTGGACACTGTGTTTGCCAAGGGCATGACTGTCAGAAAGTCTAAAGAAGAACTGCTTCCACAGCTCAAAGATCATTGCAAACTCGACCTCGTCGTTGACAGGTGAGGGATCCTTGCGGCATCTCAAACCCTCACCCCACCCCAAGAATCATTGTGATGTGCCAAGTGCTATTGCTAACCTGTTTTGTGTGTGAACAGGTTCCGTCTCAGGAAAAAGACGTGGAAGAACCCAGGCACTGTGTTTCTGGACTACCATGTCTATGAAGAGGACATTAACATCTCCTCTAACTGGGAGGTCTTCCTAGAGGTTCTCAATGGTAAGACTGTTTACCTGGTTCCTTAAAGGTAGAACTACACCGCAGTGATTTTTGTGGGAGCGACTTCTTATCAACAGAAATCGCCAGGTTGACTCTTTGGTGTAGCCGCTGGACTTTTTCTAGCGATTCAAATTTTGAATCGGCAACAAGAGGTGACGGAATCGCTAGCGTTTCCACCAATCAGAATCTATGTAAAGGCTTTTCAGGCTTTCTTTCAGAATAATATCAATATAAAAGACACAAAAACCTAATAACAGTGAGAACATAATTTTTTTCCAGCAGCCTAAAAACAAATTGACTGTTTACTGCATTTCAAGATGACACCTCCAAATCTCGGCAAATGGATGGATATGCGTCGTGTTGTTCGCCTGTTTATGTTTCCTATGACTCCTTTGTCTTCTCTTCATTTAATTTTGAATGAACAAAAGTCCACCCCTTGGTGTAGTTCTAGCTTAAAGCAATATACCAATTGGACTAATAAATAGACTGGAGTTCTATTACCATCATGTCTCAACTAGTGTTGGCAGTTTTACCGTATGTTTATACTTTTAGGATGAAGGAGCTGGTTTGAGATTAATGCTTTTCTTGTGTCAACCTAACCCACCATTGCATGACTCAGAACCAGAGAGAATGAAGTCAATGTCCCAGCTTGCTGTTCTAACCAGACGATGGAGACCTGCTCAAATGAAGCTGGAGCCCTTCCAAGAAGTAGTTTTGGAGAGCAGCAGTGTGGAAGAACTCAAGGAAAAGGTGTTTGTTTTTCTGTTGTCTGTGAATGCTGAACCAAATGCTTCACATTGATTCTTGTACTGTGTATGTAGTACAACTGTTTTATGGGATGTTCTGTTTCAAATATACACCTACTAAATCTGTAATTTGTTCAGTATAAATTACATGACACTAATAGAAGCTTGTTTCTGTTTGTTCTCTCTGCAGCTCAGTGAAATAAGCAGTATTCCTCTTGAAAGACTAGAGTTCGCGAAGGTATGAGATTTTCATATCACTGTTTTTGTACTTTTGTCTTGCACTGCCACTTAGCTGTTGGGCATTCTTCTGCCTGTGGCTGTGTAGGGTAGGGGGACGTTTCCATGCGATATCTCCGTGCTGGAGATCCACCAGGATCTGGACTGGAATCCTAAGGTGTCCACCCTCAACGTGTGGCCTCTCTACATCTGTGATGATGGAGCTGTAGTCTTCTACAGGTTAGAAGAGCTGGAGTGATTCTTCTGCCAAACTCTAATCCACCTGTCAAATATTTGACTTTTGACAATAATTCTTATAGCAATGGCTGGAAACTATATTCATACTTCTTTTAAATCTCATCTGCTGTGCCTACACAAGGCCTTTTTTGTCTCTCGCCTGAAAATAACAATACCCTTTAAGGTTGTCTAGACAAATGAGAAGATTAGACGTTTATGGAAGCTACACTATAATGTATTTCCTCAATCAGTGATTGTTGAAAGAATATTTAGATTGTGAGGAGTTCGCTTCCCACCACCGTCCAAGTGGACGCAAAAAAAAAAAAGTGTTTCTGTCTCCTCAGGGACAGCACAGAGGAACCAATGGGTCTGTCGGAGGATGAACGCAATGAGCTGATGAAAAAAGAGAGCAGCCGTCTGCTTAAGACGGGACACCGCGTCAGCTATTCTCCACGCAAGGAGAAGGCCCTCAAGATCTACCTGGACGGAGGCCCTGTCAAGGACCCGGGCCAGGACTGAGACACTTGGCACACAGGCGCGCACACACACATTGGGATCGCCTGCTTGCTGCAGTGCAGTATGGCGGGGCAGAGTGTTCTCTCTGTACTTGTGTGGAGCTCCGTGTTGACTTGACTGTCAAGCAGTGCTCCCACTCTCTACTCTGAACTCAGAAGGGGTATAGATTGGCTCAGAGATGCACTAATAGTGTATTGTACTGTAATGTTTTAAAGGGAAGTACAAAAGCGATTCAACAATAAAAAATTAACAAAAATAAATGGCTGTATAGATAAAATAAATATGACCATTACACATATGGATGCACGGATGTTAGGCCTGAAACTGGAGAGGAAACATCCATCGCTGTCTCCATGGTCAGTCGTCTACTTTCACATCAGTTTCATGTTCCTCTCATCTTTGGGTATGCCTTTCCTCTTCCTCTTTTGGAGCCACTGTGTCCCATGTGTGAACATAAGTCCATAGTCCATAGCACCTGCATTTCAATCCAATCCTAACTCCTGCATTATGTAAGAACGTCCGTCTCCAGCAAAAAACGACTAATGTAGTTCTACTTGGATCCCTCATTCTGTACAGTAGTGGCTCAAACTTCACTTGTTTTTTTGGCAAGCTGTGGAGTCATTTGTATTCCAGATTTGATTATACAACAAAAGCAAAAATTTTGAACCTTCTATATCTTGACCGTTACCGCTCCCCATCCCTTCTGCTTAGAAATGGATCTTCCTCTGGCAGTGTACTGGACTGGTACGTAGGCAACTTGTCTTTCACCACCAAGGACAACCAAACCATGTAGGCTACTTGGAGAAGGCCCCTCTGTCTCTTGTAAATTATTGTTTTGCTCGTCGTGACCTACCTAGTTGGGTCTTGTGAGTAAACTATGGCACACGTTGTCTATATGTAGCTTTTATTTTAAATGTAACGGTAATTTTCTTAATGTGTTGTGTTCACACCAGTGCATACCCACCAGATCATGTGAACGTTGTGCTTACCTCTAGTGGAAACAAGGGCACGTATCTGTATCTACGTATGTATTTGTTTTTGCGTGCGTGCGTGCGTGCAGGTGTGTGTGTGCACTTCTGGATTAAGGGGGCAGGGGGCTTTGGTGGTCTTTGGTTTTGGCAGTGTACTTTAGTTGTTTTGGTATTTCTACCTGCTGCTGCTTGATTGACAGACACCAGAGGGGGTACGGAGAACATTGGCCATGCTATAAGCACTGTGCTGAGTAGAGCCCAGCGTCCAGACCCTCTGATGCTGCCACAAGCTAGTCACTGTAGTCATGCCAAAATCTGAAGAACTTTGTTGTTGTTCATTTCTTTAAGATATATCCTGCGTGAACATGGTTTAAGTTGATTTTAGAAATTAATTCTGATTAATTTTTCATATCTACAGTTTTCTGTCAATGTAAATTAAAACTTCCAAGTTTTGGACTGGTGCGAATGCAAATTGTGTTTATTTTCAAGAACAGACCACTTTGAAAGACAATTTACTTTTTAAAGTACAATTGTTACAAGCTACATATTGGGTTTAAGGCACCCATGTCAAAACAGACCACATTACAATCTGCCGTTTCATGCAACTTATTGTTCATGAACCACATTCACAATAATATATTACTTATGCTATTGTCGTCCACATTTCAACTTTGTGATTGGTCTCAGTCAAATTAAATTCTATGAGGGCTTCCATTTAAATGTAGTACCAAAGTATATCACTGGCAATAAAGGCTTTCCTGTCCCACCAAAATATGTAAGTCAGTGAAAGAAAATTAATAAAAAGTGTTAAGAAGCAGATTAATTCTGTACTCCAGTGGCTTTGGCCTAACAGAAATGCATGCCTCTTGCATGTGATGCGGTAACATCTACTGTATATTAGCCATGCACATTGGTAGCAGCTCTTTGATGCTTACTGGCACAATTGGGTTTCTGAACTGGTTTTTATATATACACACAAGTCTAGAACTATAAAATGTGTGAAAGTGTTTGAATGTGATGTGAATTTAATATTTATTTTTAAGTACCGTATTTGACGTGCATACAAGTCTAAGGGTGTTCTAACTAAATGTCTAATTACAAACATTTGACTGCAATGACAACTACTTTCCTCTCCAATATAAGTAATATTACACAAAATACTTTCCAGATGCACTTATTAGTTACAATTGATCATATGTATTGATGCAGAATTCGCAAAAGTGCATTTTGAAAGACTCCTAAAGCTAATAACTATATTTCTAGCGTGATATAATAATACACCTATGAATTGCAGTTCTTAACCTTAATACAGTTAGTTGTAGGACTATAATTAAAAATGCAAAAAAGTGTATGTGTGCACTGACAGTCTGCCACACAATTCAACCTGGATTTGCTTACTCTGCCTTTAAGTTGACTTTCATCCTAGGTAGAGTGTCTTTAAAATCTAGTAGGAAGGAATATTACTCTGGATCAACTGCACATTCAGCAGTGCACAACACAACAACAATACCCTGGAAAAAGGCTCAACCAAATCTTTAGGTTAGATGTAAACTTCAGGGCTAGAGTCCAGGGGCCCCTTTGACTGTCAAGCCTGGCCTAGACTATGTAGTCTATCTCTGAATAGAGTGCATCTGTCAGTTCCTCTTCACTGGAATTCTGCCCCTTAAGACACAGGGACCCTCGCCTGTCAAAAGAGACATTTTTATGTATTTATTTGTATCGAGTAGTGTGACCAATGCATCTTTGGTAACTGTATTACATGTAAACAAAGAATGGTGCAAATGAATGCCTCACCCGAGGAACTGGCACTGGAGATTGCCGGCACAGGGACAGTGTTCCCTGGGGGCCTCTCTGTCTACGTCCCAAGAGACCAACTCCATCAAGTGGTTAGAGGGAATGAAGCAGCGCTCGCGCTCAATGGGTTTAGCAGAGCAAACCGGGAAGAGCAGGGCTGACCAACAATGAACACACACACACACACACAGAAATGCAGAGTCACATGAGATAATTAGCAAGTAAGGCATCATAATTAAATAATGCATTTTTTATGTTCATGTCTGTGTTATGAACAATATTTTAATTAATATATAACTACAGCTAAGCTATAAAAGCATATGGCACACACACCTTAAAATAACTGTTATATGGTAAAAAAAATAAAGAATCACTATAAACAATGCACTAAAACTGAATGCTGTCTCTGTTGGTTTGAGGCAGACCTTTATGGAAAGCACAGCAGAGGTCAGTGTTGCAGTCATCTTGGTTTTGGCAAAGGCTGCCAGCATCCCCTTTAGTGGTGTTTTGACTGCACTGTCCCCACACACAGAGCTGTCCATCACAGCACTCCTCATCCTTAGCACAGGCCTGAAACACACACACATACACACACAGGTTGAAGAGTTCCTGAACCTCCATCAAACCATTGACCCTGTTGCTTTGCTTATTAATTAACACAATATCACCTCATCCTGCTAACATTCATGTGAAGTACAGTAACGTCTTGTTCCTGAAAGGTGCGCAACTGGTAACTCAGTTGTATTCACTCCCCATCAACTTCAACTATTTCTCATAAAAATAATGCAAAATACAATGCCAGTCTCCATCTCTACTGTTTCTCTGTATTTGTTTATTGGAAGCACAACTGTACATGTATTCCCTCTCTGTAAAGCACATTGAACTGATATTCTGTATGAAAAGTGCTATATAAATAAAGATTAATATTATTATTATTATTATTACTACTACTACTAGTAATATGCATAAGAGCACTACTTTCAACTACCAGTCTAGCAGAGAATGTCCTATTATCCTATAAGCAAAAACCTTGAGAATACAATTAACGGTGTGCATGCTGTCATGATGCAGGTCTATGTTGGCACATGTACCGTGTCCTGTGATTGTACATACTGTTCAAGCCCTGTGCACCTCTGATTAGAGACTAAGGGCTTATGTTTATCTTTAATGTGTGTTGTCCTTTGATGTGGAGCTCAGAGGGGAGAAAGAGAATGTTCTCAAACGTGATGCACTCCAATTACACTCGTGGACTGCTGACACTGCAATGCAACGAGATGTGAAACAACAGCTGCTGCCCTTGTGTGTTTGAACAATTGACAGTGTGTGTTAAAGATTAAAAATCCATGGGTAGAGAGAGACTAAAATAGTTAATACCAATCTATACAAAGGCACCTACCACATCAACAGATTTGCAAGGTAGACAGTTAGATCTGTGTGGTTGGTACAGACAGTACTTTCCCTTGTCACAGTCCTCATCAATGATGCACTCCTACAAAGTTGAAGAAAGGTAAATACAATAAGGGAAATCTTCCATTAATAATGATGACAGTTTGCCCATACCAAGCAAATGTAGATACTACATGTATGTACCTCTATTGTATCTACCTTGCCTTCTAGTTACACATCTAATAAACAATATTACATATTACACATAAAATAAAAAAAAAAAATGAAAAAGTCCTGTATATAAAATCACTATGGTAGAATATGGTAGCATTGTGGATTTCTTAAATTACTTGCAGGCATAATGCTAAATCAGATGCTGTGATTTTATGGGCATACATAATTAATAGGCAGGATGCAGTCACAGATAGGTTCCAAGTACATTTAATTCTAGGTATAGGCTACTGGCATTCTGTCCAGTAGAAAGATAATAAACCATAACAAAGGTAAATAAATAATAATGATAACAAGGTACAATTTCATACTATATTCTAATATAAAAAAATACATAATTGTAATATTAATATTATTATAAAAGCACAACAATGCCTCATAAATCAAAAGGGATTTGACTGTTCATTTACTTTTGGTATCTTAATACTCAAATTTAAACAAACAACAGAAATTATAGTTGTTTTATTCTTCATGCATTGGTAGATTCGGTCATTATTGCATTCACTAAAGTCTATGGGTTACCAAGTTCACTCACGTGGTTAATATTATTTTCATTATTTTCATTTTCATCTGTCTGTATGATGGATTTTGTAAGGTGGGCTTCTGTTTCTCCAGTCTGTCCATAGAGGAGATGTAGTATAGTTATTGTTGCCATGAAAGAAACACTATTTTATGTGTGACCTTTGTAAGGACACAGGCCTACCTTGTTCAACGATTCTAACGTTGGCACAGCTTCATTCCCATCCAGTTTCTCCTGGCTACTTTCATTAAGATGACCTGATGTCAGGTTTTGTGGCTGAAGGCTGACACCGTCTCTCGTGTTAATCTATAAAATGAGTTAGACGTTACATTTACATTTCGCCTACCAGCACAGTTTCTTCTGAAGTCAGGCACACAAACTCGCACAATTCTGATAAAGACTTAGGTTAAGGGTGGCCTACAGTAGGCTATACTTATACAATTGGTTGCCTATATGGAGTGATTTACGTTAGATGGAAAATGTTTGCATAACCTACTTGGTCATGTATGTCCTTCGCCATTTCCGTCGTATCCTCCATCACTTTATCCGCATCTGCATCCACAACCGTGTTCTCTGATGCTGTTTGCTCATGCAGGAAATTATCCTCCATTATGTGATTGATACTTGGGTAGACTATTTCAGGGAGAATGCTATTGATGGGGTTTGCCACACCGAGGATGAACAGGATGAGACCTAACATCGTGCCACTGGTACTGCTGTTGTTGCTGTACAGTTGCTGCAGCCACGAGGGGAGGTGTGGTCCCGCGTCATCGTGAGGTGTGTGCGCGTCCTCAACTGCAACATCGTCGTCATAAAATGAATGGCCATTGGTCATCGCATTAACACTCACGATCACTAACAAGTCTGCCGCCGCGTTCTGCAATAAGCCGAGCTTGTTTATTGCACCATCTTTTGTCTTGACCGTAGATAATAAGTTTTAGCTTTAAATCGAACTCATCACTCTGCATGTGCTTATCTGACCACATGATGGCGCCACGTTCCTTATGTAGGATCTGGCGTTCATTGAGCAATTAGGCTATAACTTCCCATGTTGGCACAGTTAAAACGTATTTAGGTTAGCCTATATTTTTGCTGTTTTGTGTTGTAGTATGCTATGTTTATTGACGTTAACATTTACTTGAGCTATTTAGTAGATGTGTCCATGTGATGTGTGTGGGGGTCGTTTAAGAATGGGTGGCACTCTGCTGTAGAAAATAAATGTATATAGCTATACGTTATTATGTGTTACGGTTTGAAAAACTGACGGGCACTTACGGCTAAAGTTTCTATTGGATGTAGCCTTAATACTTTGAGCCCGCCCTGAAATAATACTAGACTGTTACTCATTCTCTCGAGTCATCAGACTGAACTTAGACTGACTGTGCCCGGACGCACTATGTCACGTTTCCCCCAAAAATAGGCTGTTTTGTTTTAAATGCAATTAGAAGGTGGCTTCCTCTTTTTTAAAATCTTTCCCGAGACAAGACTGATAATTTACTTTTCAGCTGACATATAGGCTACAGTGAGTATAGTTTACTCTTTTAATCATATTTCAAAGTGCACAACAGCGGCTGACATCTACACACCTGTGTAGTTTACAGTAGGCTGGCTACTTACTTGCATGTTTTCAATCGTCAGAATGAGGTGATGTTTGTAAACTAACAGCACAGCAGTCTTGAGGTTGCATGAACATGTGCGGCAATATGTGATCTATCCTACAGTCAGTGAGTGATCAGAGTAATGGAAATATAGAGTAATATAACATCTGGCATAATGTCACAGAATATCAGCCGTATTTCAGGCTGGTCCCAAGGGTCAAAAGCAACATTGGGAAAGAGTTGTGTATTTTGAATAGTAATTAAGATAGCAATATTGTATCAGCACAGCATATCCTATTTTATTAAATGTTACTCTTTTGACGAAATCGTAAACAAAGTTAATAAAACAGAGTTTGATAGCCTACCGTGATATCAACCCAATTTTCGACCAGAATTCTTGATATTTAAAATATGTTTACTGTAGGCCTACTAATTTTCTGAAAATTAATAACGATATGGTGTTAAAATAGTTTGGAGTCAACCGTTTAATGTTCCTTCCTCCCACTAGAATGAGTAATTCATTTCCTGTAACTTTAATGAAAATGTTCTTTTCCATCAAAGTTAAGCTTTAGACAGTGATTCATCGCCTTGCCAGTTACAGTATGCCGGCATCTAAACACGTATCTCAGCTGTGTTGTTGAAGTGATTTAAATGTACATGTAAACTACAATGTATGTGCCAAAGATTTACTAGGCTATTTGTCTTTATGCAATTCTTTTTAATTTCCAATTATGTCTACATATGAAGAAAGAACAGAAAAGATTATGGTAGCTCATTCATTTGTTTACTTGTTAGTTTTCCACCCAAGTAGATACAGTTGTAAGTAATTTATCTCACATAATCACAAATAATAACACATTATTTGTGTCACCCATGATTGAGGCTTTTTATACTTCAATTGCTTTGCTCATTTCATGAACAAATTCACCATAGGTCATTTATAAATCAGTACATTTGGCTTGGCTTTGTCTTGACAGTAGAATATCAAGAAAACTTAATGTTTTGACTGTTGTCAACAATGAGCGGTAAACAAAATCAAAACACTATACTTCTGTCTCTGTTCAGAGGCAATCACACAAGTGTGCATGTTCGAGCCTCTTGTTCTTAGTTTGTAATTAGTGGTTGTGCTTGAGTTTAACTAAAATACAGCTTGTATGGTTAAAAACAGAATTACACAAAGTGGCACGTCCCTTTAATTATGCAACCAGACCTACGTCATTATCATCATCTCATTATGAGAATTCTCTCAAGAATGATATATTACACACTTTTGGTGATCTACCACTGTATTTACTGTATTGGGGGGGGGGGGGGGGTTGCAGAACAGATACCCATGAAGGTCAAGCTGTGTGTGTGTTTAGCAAATTAGCATAACTCTGCTATGTTGTAGTTCTGTAGCATATGTCCTGAATGACTGTGAGGAAAGGCGTTGCTATTCCCAGAGAGACGTTGTCAACTCTCCCTTTTCCTTTTTTCATATGTTTCCTTCCTAGTCCCACAGCATTATTTTGGACACATGTTTCCAGGGTTCAGCCATAGAAGAGATTGGAAGGTTTACAGAGGCTTATAAAGCTAATACATGTTATTCGCTTTTGTTTGTCTACAGACTGCATTGATCTTTTAGTGGAGTGTATGATAATGATCAGCTTACACAAATAATGTAGCAATTCTTTTGTATACTTGATCAACTCATATTCATATACTGTGTGCATTTTCTGTTATCTTTCTTTTTATTTTTTAATTGCCCGAAATGGAAATACTTATTTTTAATATAGCTAAGCACAAAACATCCTACCAGTGTTAGCGTTTGTAAATCCTACAAGGACAACATTACAAGTCATCGCTGTCTTAGACGTGGGTCAGTTGAGAGAGTCTCAAAATGCCTGTCATGTTGCTGCAAAGGTGGAATTTAACTGTCGGTCTCCATGCAGCTTTGATCTGGGCCAGTAAGCAGATACCACACCACAGGATGACTGTTTGTTAGGTGGCATTGACTCACTTAGTGGCGGCACACTGTTTTGTAATATGTGCCAGACTACGCACTCTTTGATTAATTTTCCAACTTCCAACAGTTAAGTACAGTCCTTACCTGCCTGACAGCAAAAAGAAGTTGATGTTTTGGACCGGAACCTTTGTACAAATTGAATTAATAATGCTTGTGTGGTTCAGAGATCTGTTAGCACATTTTCAGGTTCATGTAATGTTTACTTCTGAACATGATACTATCTATTCTGAGCAGCGCTTCAATGGGAGTGGGCCTATGCTGGTTCTGCTATGCAGTAATACATAATCTAAACCGTTCCTGTCGCCCTATGTTGTAGAAAATGATGGCCAGACAAATTCAGAACACTGATCATTGTTTTTTTATGTTTCCTAATGTTTTCACTGTTTCAAGTACAGTAGGTCTATACTATGTTGTGATTTAAGGCATACATGTACAGTAAATGGCTCAGTTAGGAATTGCTTCTGCACACTATTCTGACAGCTGGTGTACTAATAAGCGTGTGCACTGCTGTGTTAATGTATTTATTCAGTTATTTGCTAAGATATTTCAACAAATGAGCCAAACAGCTCCTGCTTAACTCGGGTCAAGTTGAGTGGAATATTATTGCATCAGTCTTAAATTCTGGGCCGGCGTGATTCACTGGGCCCTAGAGTGTCTCAAGTGAGTCCAGATAACGTGTTGTTCAAAGAGGCGTGCGGTTAAGTGTGTGTAGGCCAGATGGGCTGCACACAGTAGCTCGCGCTCTCCATTGGCCTCATATGTTAGTGTAAATGAGAAATGATCCTGCCTTAAGATGATTTAACAGTTATTGTGGCCAGCTGGATAACCCAGTGGGTTTACCCTGTTCATTGTAGAAAAGGATTTGACAGAGTTCAGATAATACTGTGGTGTTTGAGTCAAATGAAGCATAGACTACTGTGTGCTTATCAGGAGCCGAGGGTTCCTTCCTTGTTTTTTACAGTCGTGTGTGTGTGTGTGTGTGTGTGTGTGTGTGTGTGTGTGTGTGTGTTTCCGAGCACATTTTCCTTGTGTTGTCAACTTCCTATAGTTTTCTGATAGCTGCAGAAACAAATGGAGTCAGTGGGACGGAGGTAGGGAAGTATTGAGAGACAGAGAGATTCCCCTCATAGACCAGGTGGAACAGGTAAATAGTTTACATCCCTGAAATTCCTTCCCTGGAAAGCAATAGCATGCTATGACGCTCAGTCAGTGCTGTAAACGAACAGTATAGTTATGCTAATAGTACAGTACTGTACAGTATGTCAACAGCTTCTAATTGTGGACTTGGGCCACTGCCCTCGAGTCAACAGTTTCTATTTGCTTACTTTGTTAACATTTAACATGAAACCACAGATGTGATTATATCAGTGCTCAATATTTAAAAACAATGAATGATTACCTTATACAGAGTAGGCTCTGACTGCCATTGTGAGTTTTTGTTAACAGATCTAGCAAGTACCCTGCCACCCGCATTCCTTCAAACTCTGCTCTTTTAAGATGGTACGAGGACTTCAGATGTTTGTGTGCTCATGGGCATGTGTTCTTTCCGCTCTGTCTGTCTTTGTATGTGTTATTACAGCCGCTCTGTGGCTTGGCTCTGTCTGCCCACAACTGAATTTCCATTCTGTCACAGTGAGATGGTGAAGTCATGGGGCAATATGGTTAAATTGTAGGGTATTGGGCCCTACGCGAGGAGAGTTGTATGGTACCTTTCCATGACTCCATATTAACTCGCAGAACACATGGTTCTTATAATGGTGTCATTTTGCCCTTCACTTGAAATTAAATGTGAAAGCGTTACTATAGTCAGCATGTCTTTATTGGAACTCTCCACTTAAACTCAAGTGATGGATTATGGCTTGGAATGCTCTGATATCAATATTATAAACTTCTGTGTTTACGAGATGGACGGTTCTTAGTGGTTTACCAAAATGTAATTTTGTAATTTTTCTTACAAAACACACACAGAGCTATTGTGAAAAAATGTAGGCAGACCATAGTATTGCTGGATCCACAACATTCCAACAGACAGTTGACTGTCAGAAATTGTCACCATGCTTGCATAACACAAAAATGTAACCACACATTTTCTGTATTGTTCCTGTCTAAACTGTCTATCACCACTCAGTCAACAATCCATCTAAACCTTGCCAAAAACTATGGACAGAGATGGCAGTTGACTTAGTAGTTTGTAGCAGTCATATGTCCCTTGTACTGCTGCAATCAGACATATTTTGGTGTTGATCTCAGTTCAGAGGCAATGTAGCTTTGTGGCAAATGGAATGCAGGCTCATTGAGTTTGGCGCTGACCGTCCCCAGTAAACTTCTTGTGGGACAGGATCTGCTCACAGACGGTATAAGACACTGTCAGCGGACCACCAGGGTGGGTGAGAAGACAACTAGTAGGTATTGTCATGAGTCAATGGTTTCTCCCCTCTCTGTGTGCATGAAACACTAGTCGAGATATGATGACATAATAAAGTAGCAATAACTATTGAAAACAAATGTATTGGTTGTATAAGATGCAGCTAGACGGAAAAACAATATTTACACACAACCTTCAATGAGCTCATCACGGTCCCACAGACATTATATTTTGACCCGCCCCACACTTTGACAGCCACTGGTGAAGGCCTTTTTATGGGGGGGACGGAAGTGTCGCTGGCTCTGGGTGGTGTGTCCTATTGACTGTATTCGTGTCTGTAAACAAATACAAAAACAGACCCAAAACAGGAACTGGTGCAACAGCACATACTATTTTTAGCGCTTGGTAGAGTCTCTTGCCTCAGGAGCAATATTGAATGTATCCCACAATGCATCACAGAAAAAGCTGCGACCCTACTCCTTGACTCAAGGGATTTGAAGATAATTAAGCTTATGCTAAAATATTCTTTGCTCAACTTATACATCTCTCTTTTGTGTTTACTCTTCTGCACATTTGACATTTATCAGGCTGTAGACTGCTGCTGGTGGAAATCAGGGAATCCATGGGATTAGAACCCACAGCTAGCCAGACTTCTCCTTGGCCCAGCCCATCCCTCTCAAAAAGATTAGAGTATCGAAGGCAGACTTTCCTGAAACCCACCAACATCCCGCAAATGTGTGTCTATTGTCCTGCAATAAGAAGAGAATCTGCCTGCTAGCTCATTGTTTATGCACAGTGGGTTGGTATATGTGGCTTGTTAACATCAGGGGCTACTTTAATTAAGTATCTTACTTGTCACACATTATTAATATTAAACACAGTCTAGAAGCAGCTGTTGCTTATGTGGTCTTCAAACGTAGTAAAAGTAAAACTTTAAAAATTGCTTTTGTGGAATCATAACCAATTTTGGGAAGGGGGTGACTTTTGTCTTTTTAGTATGACGGTGATAATTTCTTTTAATGTTATCTAGTTTGTCTGGCACAATTTATTCTCTAGTTCTGTATGAAACATGACGCTCTGAACTGCTGAGGTACTCTTTAAAGTGTTAAATCTATAATTGCTAGTGTCAAACCTCTTCCAGGTATGACTTGTTCTTCAAATAGAAATCTGTCTCTGCAAAGCACCATTAACATTATTAGCTGCCCACAGGATTAAACATGCATTACAGCTGAGCCAGCCGTTTTAAGACTCTTCTTATTTATTCAGTGGCACTGGCAGCAAAACTTTCCTTTATTTAGGCTAACGCTTCTTGTTAAGTGTTAGAATATTTTCCAAGTGTGTAAAATACAGTTCAAAATTAATGTTTTCGATTTTTAGATTTGAACACCGTATTTTTGATATTACACTGTCTAAAGCTTTATTTATGCCGACCCAAGCAACACATTCAAACAACACATTAACGCAGGTCTGTTAAACAAGGATCCACAAAAGACAGACTTAAATCTGCATTGTTTGCTTTGTCCCATGTTATATAATGTAGTTCCTCATTTAAAGCAGTGATGTGAATAGAAATAGCACAATGCAATTGGCCTGATTTGATTTCAGACTATATATAGAATATGGAAAAACAATCCGTTGCTTAAAGCCATCTGTGAAGACTTCTCTGCCATAGGATGACCTCAGAGCTTGCATTTCATTTCTCTTGCCTGCACAGGCAGGGCATGAAGGTGCAAGCCAAGCTGAGGCTGTAGCCACAGTCAGTGGAACTCCATACTCAGAAGGAACCTCACCACACCAAGTCCGAGATGGGTGAGAATGAAGAGGAGAGGGATCATGCTGGGAAGCTCTTCGAGAACTTTGTTCAGGCTTCGACGTGCAAAGGCACGCTGCAAGCCTTCAGCGTCCTGTGTGCGCAGCTGGAGTTGAACCCTGAGGACCACAGCACGTTCTACACTAGTCTGAAGAGTAGGCTCACTACCTGGAAGGCCAAAGCACTGTGGAACAAGCTGGACAAGAAAACCACAAATAAAGTGTACATGAAAGGCCAAGCATGTGTCGGCACCAAGGTAAGGCCCTTTAAATAAAAATAAAAAATGACTTTACTTACTTACTTGCTAAACATTCTAAGTGTAAAGCATTCTAGATTTGGATTAAGCTGGTATATTATCTGAATTACAATGGCTCAGGCATGTTAAGATTCATAATAAGTCACATTAAACTAGTGTGTCCATGCTCTGTACACAAATCACTACCTTAACATCCCTCATGTATTGCAGCAAGGCAACTTGTTGCAATATGCTACCGAAACCCACTACCGAAACCCACTCACTGCCCTGTAGACAGGCAGCTGATGAAGTTTAGAGTTGTCCAATACATTGCTCTGATTTAGCAGGTTTCAGACAGGTGCTAGATCACAAAGGCATTCTGTGCCCTCAGTCAGTCAACCAGCGTTTTGTCACAGAGAAACAGACAGCATCATTCAGCACGTCTAATTATTTGACCAGATTATACTGAGACAGTCAGCAAGGTCTTAATAGGCACGTTTACAAATAGTGGAATCAGGCCCAGGTTGTTGTTAGTTTGTTTTTAAATACATGAAAAGGTGCTGAGATTTTACAAGTCCTGTCTGATGAAAACCAGCCCCAGATTGTTAAATGAGCTTTGCCGTTCTCTCCCAAAACTTTTAATCATTCTGACGTGATGCAGTAAAGTCTTGCAAAATGTGGAATTGTACTAGACCTAAATAAGCAATCCATTTGTGAATGCACTGTTTCTACACATGCATAGAATACAGGGAGTGTCCAGTATGTATTTAACATTTTGTTCTATGAATGTGAAATAGTGTTAAATTAAATGATTAGTTAAAAAATGGTGACGATTTGTGTTTTGAATTGGGTTATGCTATCTATCAGTGTCTGTCTCTCTGTGGTCTGTCACAGCCCCAGAACTCACTGAAATAGAATAGACTATGGAACTATGGTCTATGGAACATCAGCTTGCAGTGAAAGATGTGGCATAATTTCACACCATAACATTTCTCTACATTTGTGCTGTAAAAGCAGTCTTTATAGGACTGTTGTCATCTGTTTTATGGCACCTGGTTGGATACGTGGATGGCTTTAATAATGCAGACACACCCACAGGTTATTTCCTCTTCAAAACAGAAGCCAGTTATTGCCCTTTTTCACAATATGTTCTGTGAAATGCTACAAGGATTGCCTGATTGTACACTTCATGTTTTTATGTTAATAGGTAATGGAAAATGCACAGTTAAGGTGTGCCGTGACCTACAAAATTTAGTGCAAATCACATTTTATCTAATGTGATCTGGGTACTATTTCATTTCTGTTGTAGTCATGACGAAATGTCAGCTGCCGTTCTATGGTGGTCACTGTACCACAAGGGGTATGGCTTTCCTGGCGGTCTGATGCCTTTTCTTGAGTTAAACGGACATGGTTGGCTACCACTTTGTAGCCTTAACAGAGAGAACACAATGCCGCACGTGTAATTTATCTTGTGACAAAAACAAATTATGTAAATGACCCAGATCACTCTGCAGGTCTGATTAAACTGGGGTCTCTATTTGCTGGCTCTTTTTTTTAATTTAGTTTTAAATATAATTAACTGCTTTAGTCACGCTGTGCATTTTAATGTAGTTAGTTTTGCTCCCTGGTGAAGTTAGCGGACAGAAAGGGGTTGAGTAGTAACATGGGCAGAGGTGGCCAGGCCTTCTGTAGACAGGATGGCAGGGAGGTCACAGATGTGGAGCACATAGTGCAGAACTGCTGAGTCAGGACAGAGACACTTCCTAAGCCCTCAGGAAACCTGCCTATCTGTAGTAATAATAATACATCTGAGCTTGGATTCGCCAAATGGGCTAATTTCTGGTAGCACTATGGAAACACCGCAAAATAAAGCAGTAATTAAAGGAATACTCCTTGATTTGTATTATAGCCTCCCAGAACCGCAAAATTCCACTTTAGCATACTATTTTTGGTTTTGTGCATATGTCTGTAGGGGGAGGGGTAGAGATGACTGCTATCTACTCAGCAACCATGGGTGGGGCAGCCAGGTGTGCTGTTACAATACACACCAGATGAGAGCGATGACAGTTGTGTGCGTTTCACTGTAGGACACGCACAGCCATTACTTGCACAGCGCTGAATACAATGCATTGCAGTACATCTAACGAGGCCTGTGTATTTGTATCTACTGTATTGTCATCATGTCCTTTCATGCACTCTAATTAGCATTAACGGTGAATAAAGGGAACCGGTCCAACACCTGTGTTTGACTCCTTGGCACCTGGGAGAGGGTGATTGCTTTCTCATTCTCATACCCTCTGGCAAGATGTGATGACACCACCATCGACGTCATCCTTCTGTCATGCCGCACTGGAGCGTTCACGAACGGCTTTCGAAGCAAAAGCGAGAGTCTGTCCCAATCTCATTGCTGATGGAGGGAGCAGCTGTCATTTAGGGAGCTATTTGGAATTTGGGGCAGCTGGTACACGGTGCTCTGTAAACAGCGCCTTGGTAAACAGCTGTTGTGTTTTCTAGGCGTGCTTTACTAGAGCGCAAGCAAGTGGAATAGAGCATAAAGGCCCACATTCAGACCAACATTCAGTGTTCCGGAGTAACACAAACGGGACAAGGTTGAAGGCCAAGGCAGGTGGAGCATCACTATCATGGGTGTCTGCTCTCTGGACGGACGGGCAGTGTGCCAGGAAATCAGTCATCCTGACTACAGAATATGTATTGTAAAATATCCTTTCTGAGCTATTGAGGAAGGAAATGCAGATGTACTGCATCGCCTGGAAAGTAAAAAAACAAAAGAGGAAAAGTTTATGGGGATGCTGTTTCTGATTTAGGATAACATAAAAAAAAATCAAAAATGAACACAGATAACACACCTGGGGAAACGAATACACAGTCTAGGACATTCACCTCCATATATAGAAAAATAACAGATATGGGCATGCATATAAATTCTCCCTTTCATCGTCTTGTGAAGAGGATGATGTAATGTTTGATTCACGCATTCTCAGACGCATGTTGTAACCTCCAAATAACTGACTTCATACATATTTGAGGGAGGCGAATGCTTAAAAAATCCACTTTTAAATGAATGTAATCGCTCATGGTGAGGGAAGGTGTTGGCAAACATGGCTTTTGAGAAGCACACACCTTCAGCATATGTTGAGTTCTGCTTCAGACACATTTCAGCTCTGCTAAATTCTTCAAAGGCCCTGATCCTAAACAACAATCCAAGCTCCAAAAAATTAATACACAGTATCTCACAAAAGTGAGTACACCCCTCGCATATTTGCAAATATGTGAGCATATCTTTTCATGTGACAACAATGA
>JAOEGT010105534.1:0-12843 GCA_025447795.1 Speoplatyrhinus poulsoni
TTTGGGGTCCCTTGCTGAAGCTGCTGCCCCCGCGACCCGACTCCGGATAAGCGGGAGAGGATGGATGGATGGATGAACCTTCCAACTGGCACCGAGCGCTGTCTAGCCAGCAGGGGGCGGGGCACTACAAAGAGGAAAGACGTCCTGACCAATCAGATCATACCTTCTGCGATGCCAGGTACTCCATGCCCCGCGCCACCTGGTACGTGCAGGAGACCAGGTCTTTGAAGGTGAGCTGCTCGTCGGAGACGCGGGCGATGTCGTAGGAGTACTCCATGCCGGGGGGGCGGCGGGCGCGGAGGTACTCCCTCAGGTTGCCCTTGGAGGCGTACTCCACTATCACGTACAGGGGGCCTGGGAGGGCACACAGCAGCAACACTCTAACAGTAGCATGCACCAGTGGTGCAGGACACGTTTTAACACTTTGAGAACATGTGTTATATGTTACATACAGTCAAGAGATCAAGGAAATCCACCTCCAGTGTATAATTATACAGTATTTATAATGTACTATCTCGTTTGTAAAATCCTGTCTATTATTCCTTTTTTGAATTATTGTTTTATTATTTTATTGTTATTTATTTTCATTTCACTTTTCATATTTTTTCTACAGATCTAATAACCATTAATTAATTATTGATAATTTTTTTAACATTTGAGTTTAATTAAGAATGGTCGCCAGGAGAAGACGAAAGGGAGAAAAAAAAGACACAAAGTAGCGTGCAAAAAAATTTAGTGTTGTTTGGCAACAGTTCAGTTCCATGTTGGTTCAGCCAAATGTAATAAATAAAGTAAACAAACTATTCTGTTGTCGGTATTATGCGGACTCTTAACAAATAAACGGCGCTTGTATAACTAATATCACAGATTGTGCTGTTGCAGCCGAGTGCCGATGTCGAAGAAAACCAACTGATATTCAATAATAATATAGCTTGCACACTCAAGCACAATAAACGCAAAGCTGATTAATTATCCGTATTAAAATCCAAAAGAGTGTGCGACAGAGTGTGCGAAGCACGGAAGAGAAACTGAAAATGCTGCCACTTTAGCCCCAAGTAGCCTACGCTCTACATTCAGCCCTGTTGTGCGTATATGTTTTTTTTTGTATTATCATCAATAAAATGTGTACATGTATTATGATGAGTAAACGGTGGCTGCGCCTTGCATTTTTAGAGTTAGGGTTATGAATATGGAAATAAGAAAAATATTCAACTCGGAGCAGAAAAGCGACGTCATTCGCGTTTTGTTTTTTCATATTATCCAATCTAATGATCTGATATGCGGACCTTCCATGGTGGTGTCAACAAAGTTTACAGTTACTAGGAAACTGCATTCACGGAGTAGATGCTGTAGCTTAATACCAGGAGGTGTATATTAGTGATATTTAATAAATACTTTTTATTATATCTAAAACTGTTTCACTAATACAATGTTAGTATAACTGAGAGATTCGCTGGAAATACGTGTTTTTTTTTTAATATTTGTAATGCTAGGAAATTATAATTGTTTTAGCATGGCTGGCTGGCTACTATGCTATGTATGCCAGAGTATTATTTTCATTAAAAAAAAAAAACGCTTCGAACTGCTGTTGGTTGCAGAGTAGGCTGCAACAAAAAAGACATTGCAGTGCGCATTGCATTTTGGAACCTGAAATGCGCGTCCTGTGGGATCAGCACCTAAGGGTACTTGCATAAGCTGTATTTCATCATGGTCTCTCACCATCCTGTGTGCACGCGCCCAGTAGATTGATGATGTTCTTATGCTTGCCGATCATCTTCATCATCTCCATCTCCGACACCAGGTCAGAGAGGTCCTTCTCGGTGGCATCATCTGAAACAGGGACGACAAGGTGAGCAAAACGAGCACCCTGCTTTAGACCTCAGCTTGTTTGGTCAATGGCTGTGATTACGGGCGGCTGACAGACTGTGTTGGCTAACATTACGGCAGTGAGTTCCGCCCCTTGTTGAGACTACAGAGGCGTCCTTTCAGCTGGCGGTGGAAATTAAAAAGGCTCCCTCAATCAGGAGTCATTATCTGCAGCACAGGCTCCGTTTTCATGGGGCCGATTGAGCGAAAAGAGCTAGCCAGACAGACACAATGGCATAGCCTGCATTCCTCCGCACCATTAGCTTGCCGGGGCCTTTAGTCCATCCAGCATATTCCCATTGTGAAGGTCGCTTCAATGGCTGGCTGCTCTACCTGACCCCTCCATAAATCTCCTGTGCCTTTATTAACAGCACTACTGTACAGTGACTCAGCTCTTTGTGTGGATGCTGGCAGGCTGTAGCCAGCTGCTGCTTCCAGGGTCAGCTATGTGACCACCCCTCACCCGCACAAGACCCCGCCCCCCGCTCCCCGAGCCGTCACTCAACAGCCACCAATAATGAATACTAATGACGGCCTGGGGCTGTGCCTCGGCCTCCCCTCGGTCACAGGGACAGGAGTCTTGTACTGTGTAGCATAATGTGTGTAGGTTATACAATACACACATGGGGAATACACTGACCTTTGAGCATCTTCACAGCTACAGTCACAGCCTCCTTTGGTTTGTCCTTATCAATGCCCAGGGCCTCTGCCATTACCACCTGGCCAAAGCAGCCCTCGCCAAGCGGCTTGCCAAGGGTCAACCTGCGGGTGCAAGGGTGAGAACAGTACATTTAAAAGGAGTAGAGAGAGAGAGAGAGAGAGAGAGAGAGAGAGAGAGAGAGAGAGAGAGAGAGAGAGAGAGAGAAGGAGCTGGCAGGAGAGGTTGGCATAAATGAATCTACCGCTTCCACCCCATTACATTCTGTAGTAGAGAAACATAGTTCAGATAGACAGCAAGAGTGAGACAGGGAATGAATCCAGGCAGGAGGCCAGTCTCTCAACCTCACCGCTGCCCTCTCTCTCTCTCTCTCTCTCTCTCTCTCTCTCTCTCTCTCTCTCTGGGTTTCAATCAGATTGTGTGGTGAGTGCTTCACTGGCGTGGTGACTGCAGGCTGTGCCAGCTTGGAAGGCATGAAGGCCGAGACGGCAGAGATAATCACCTGATAAAGTCAGAGACAGCCACCCTTCTCTATACTGTTTAGCCTATACACCGTCATTATGCAGCGCTTAGCATAGCCCTCCGCTGCTACTGTAGCGCTCTGGAAGTGTGTCTGGCTCTGTGTTGTCACACCAGTGAGACTGACTATGTGTTATATTCACAGTGTACCACGCTGCGTTCAAATTCGGCGAACTGAGGCAAATGTGTTTTCTTTTAAATTTGAATGTTTTGTGTAAACATTCCAAATAGTTTGATGTAAACTGTAACCCTTAGTCCAGCATCCATGTGTGTTTGTCTAGAACCTCTGGTATCTCCTCAGGCCATGTGTGTGTGTTTGCAAACGTTCACAGTGAACTCAAAGCAAAAGGAAAACTGTTTTGAACATTAGCGAACGTTCACCTTTGTTTGCCAATTTGAGCGCACCTCAGACTAGCCACCCAATGTCAACTACTCAAAAACCTAAAGAGGAACTTAAATCTTTTTGGAACTATCGGAATACAGTTAGCTAACATTGCTAACTGGTCAAATACAGTATTGCCCTGAACAGAACTACTTTGATTCTTTTTCTTTCTGGACAGTTGTGAACCTCGGTGTGCATAAACACATCTTTACAACACCAGCCACCACAGCCACTAAACCCTCTCTGACCCCTAACCCAGTACTCTGTTAGTGTCTGATTGACAGATGGTGGCCCCGCCCCAGCAGCCCAGTGTCACGGCTATGTAAACACTTGCACTGCTAGCCGTACAGCCCAGGGCCTAAGGCCAGCACGCCCTCACAGTAACACAATCCCCTCTGTGTCCACACACCATACCGCTGTCAATGGCATCCATTCTGTCCGCCCTACCACAGATAATCAATGTTATTTTTTCTCCACACAACCGCAAACATTAGCATTCCACAGTGTTCTGCATTTCTAACATGACCCCCTCAAGCACTCAAGTATCAGGCGGTACAGAGGGATAAAGCCCAAGAGAGGGAAAACTATGCATAACTAGAACTGTAGGTAGGGGAAAATACACAAGCACACTCAATGGCAAAACACACAACACTTGCCAACATACAAACAAATACCTCCATTGTTCAGTTTATATATGAATAAAATTAAGATTTATAGGTTGCAACATTTCACTAACAGGCCATAGTGCCTGCATGCAAACACTCTCTAATAACACATTAGACGTGATTTTAGGTAAGTTTTACAACCAGTTTAACAACAGAAAACCATCAATGTTAATAGTCTGGGGTTTCTCTGTACCGGTAATTCTATAACTGGAGGCTAAATGACAGTAGGCTAAAAGTATGAAGAAGCTGGCCTGCTCACTTAAGCTAACCGCTGACCACTGTAACTGTGACTAATCGGAGCCCTGGCAGTGCCAGGTCCTCTGGTATGAAACCAACTGAATTCTGCAGTTTTAACATGAAGGTAAAAGTTGCAATTAAAGTGCTTCTGCTAACCACTAATTAGGACACATGAATTCCTATCTGTAGCTGTTATATATACAGTGTGTGTGTTTGGAGCCTTCTTATTGATTAGAGTGAAGGCAAGGTGCCAGGTTTAGGCCAGTCCGTCTAAGCAGCAACAGATGAATCACTGGCCTCTTATCACGGTCACTGCCGCCATTACTCACTAGTTAGTCATTACTGCCTGCACTCTCTGTTTGTTAATGGCACACTTTACACAGAACAGCAGTTATCTGGGCGCTTAGAGGCTGGAATACAATCGGGCAGATGGCCATTGTGCAGCAATCTAGGTGCTATCGGCTACTGTACAACTGCACCCTGTTAGCAAGCGATAATGGCACTGGAGTCAAGGGCGTAGCGCTCCACAGTATAACCTTCAGTAGCTGCTGTATTACATTACAGGATGCGTGTTTACCTCTTCCACACATTGTATTTGTGCATGGACGTCGGGCCTCACCTGTCTCGGGAGAACTCCCAGCGCGGGTCCTCCGGGAGGTCATACTCAGGAATGGGGTCGTCGTGGGCGGAGCTTCGTCGCGTGGTGATGCGTACCAGCGGCGTGTTGGAGTTCATGGAGGAGCCAGAGTCAGTGGACACCTGCAGAGGGCAGAGGGAATGGCTGATCACCACAGCCTGGGCTCATGGGCTGGACAAACACACCAGGCATTGCTAGAGGAGAGGGCGTGTGTTTGTACTGTGTGTGTGTGTGTGTGTGTGTGTGTGTGTGTGTGTGCAAGACATGCAGAAATAACATGCCACTAAGAAGCTCTTTAGCTCTTTTTTATTATGACTTTTATTAGTTAATAGGCAACAACAACAGGGCATTATCACTGATAAAATAAGACAGTGCATATTTATTTCCATAGTAAATGCTTTAATGCCGATAAATCCTGTCCCTTTGAACAGTGCATACGTTTAGCGGCCATCAATAATGAAGCAAGCACAGTAATGCTGAATGAATGATTGTGTTAGCTGCCGGGGCATGTCTCTTCCCAGGGGTGCGGCTGCTCTCCCCAGCCTAACCTTACCTCCAAACAGGAACACGTCTCTCCGTGGAACGTAATCTTTACATACCGCTTGTGGTATTGATCTCCCTTGGGAGGGAAGCATTGCTCACACACAAAAGAAAAGGTTCTGCAAATGGTGTGGGTAGAAATGCTAGCTTTATTTTGTATTGAGGCCTCAAGCTAGAGGCTCAGCAAATACTTGAACTGTGTTTAACAGCAATCCATTGTCTTTTCTGCTAACTGTATATTTGAGCCTAAATGTATTGACATTGTGTCTGTTCTCCTTGCATATCCGTCTTAAATGTAAATGTATAATTGTCACACTAGTGATGTGAGCATATAAGAACTGACTCCTGCATATGAATGGACAGTATGCCCAGTATGTGTGTGTGTTCTCCTCTATTGGTGTTAAATGCCCATCAAACTCTTTATCTACTTTCTGTTACCTGGCGGCGCAGAGGGATCTGCTTGCTGAGCTTGTGGACGGCCGGCTGGCCCCCGAAGTCGGGCTTCTTGGCCGTGTTCTTCATGCGGCACACCACCACGATCACCACCATGCAGGCGATAAGGAACACCCCCACGCAGTAGATGGCGATCTCCACGTAGTCTGGAGACGTCAGGCCTGGCACGGGCTGCTGCTTGTTGGCTGGCCAGGGAGAGTGGTGGGGTGCAACCACAGACAGGGTGAGAAACGCACTACCATGCACATATGGGACACACACACACGCGTTCTCCACATGAACAAACACATATGACATCAGACACACACACACACACAGGCATCGACACCACTGCCGATGACTCACACCCTAACGTAGCCATGCCCCAAGGGGCCCTCACAGCTAGCCCTTGGTCTTCAGTTTGACTTCGCCGCGAGAATCAGTCTGCAGAGACTGGAATTCATTGTGTTTCAGGCCTCAGGCTAGCCTGCATTACAAAGTCCAGCCCTGAAAAGCAGTGCTGGTCAGATGTCTGGCCTCATCACCATCTAAAAAGTGGCTCCTATCGCTCCACAGGTGGGTCATGAAGGAAGAGATTAAACGTGTGTTTAATCTCTTAACCCCTCAAGGGATCCAAGCCCTGTGAGAACCACTGGTGTAGGGCCTGTGCTTTGCTCCAGGTGTGGTGTAGCGGTTAGCAGACAAGCTAGCACACACCCCGCATGGCTGCATTCTGCCTGGTCTGACGTGCACACAGGGCAGACCCACACACACACACAGGGAGAACAGGACAACATGCACTTGGCTTCAGACCACACATAGGTGGTGCTGAGAGTGGTGTCAGACCAAATGAGAACGGAATGGAAGTTTGTTTGTGTGTGAGTGTGTGTGTGTGTGTGTGTGTGTGTGTGTGTGTGTGTGCACTGCGGCTGTGTAGTGGCATGGCAACCTTTACCCCACCTGCCTCCAAAAAAAACTCAGAAGACAGATTCTACAGCCACACAGGCTCCACTGGGGCAGATAAAGAGCATCAAGTGTAATATCTAATACATATTACCCCCAGGAGAAATAGGCTTAACTGTGATCATTCTGTGTCAGTGTTTGAAGGCTAAACAAAACTATAATCTTGTTAGGACATGGGGCGGTGGGATTTTAATGAAGACGCAGCGTTCACAGGGTTAAGTATCATCATCGATCTTATTAAGTGCCTAGACATCATGTCCACCCTGAACAAATGTGGATTGATTACTGACACTTGGTAAACTCCTCTCTTTAGCCTGAGATATAGCGCTTCTCTGGGTGATATGCACCACACCACACAAACAGACACACACACGCACACGCACACGCACACACACACACACACACACACACACACACACAAGCAAGCACACATACACAATACGCACACTTGACCAACATACACACACATGAAACACTATAAGTTTTGGCCCTGATAATTGAGAAAGTCAAGTCCATTCTTGGGCATTGCCTTTCAAGCTTTATTTCATGAAGAAATAAAGATTTGTAGTTAGACAACTATCAGAGCCGGGAGAAAGGGGGTGGAGCCAAGATGCGATCATCATCGGTTGGCTCCGTTCAGAGGGCATGCGTGACACACTCCCATGACATGCAGACTGAACGCAACAGAGAAGGAAAGGCAAGAGGGGAGACAACCCCCCCTCTCTCTGGAGTCTTGAGACACTCAAGCTATATTGGGACTTCCACTTCCGTCTCAGATCTCAGATATAATAATAATAATAATAATAATAATAATAATAAAAAGTCTACCCCATTATCTGGCCCTATAGCTTTCATCGGGCCGCCAATCAAGATCAAATGATGTAATAAACGCTTGTTGCGCTTACATGACACTGGCCTGACTGCAGTAACCTAATATCCCTGACTCCAGAGGGAGGGCTTGCCTTTCCAGAGTGCGGTCAGTGAAACACCAGGGTGGGAGCGTTGCATTCAAAACAGAGTATGCACAGACTGGACAGACAGCACAGTCACTGAGTGTATATACCTGGAAGCACCGTCAACCAAGCAGTGTGATAGGAGATCCCAATAGAATTACCCGCCAAACACGTATACTCCCCAGCGTCCTCGGCAGTTACATTCGGCAAGTAGAGAACTTCAATCTCCTTATCTGTGGTGTTAACACCTGCCGTCTGGGGGAGGGTAGGGGTGGGGGGAAGGAGGGGGAGGGGGGCGCAGAGTGTAGGCGGATATGAAGAGAGAAGGAGTCATGGAAAAAGAAGAACCAGTGGGTGGAAGATAAGAGCACATGGGAAATATTTTAAAGATGGAAGATAAAGATAGAAATTAATGGGAAGGGGGAGGGGGAGACCAAAAGGGAAGGATGAGAGGGAAGATGACAAGAGAGAGCGAGAGAGAGAGAGAGAGCGAGAGAGAGAGAGAGAGAGAGAGAGAGAGAGAGAGAGAGATATTCAGACCCACAGAACCAGCAGAAACACAAGAACAGCTGGACAGTGTCCATTGCTGCGGTCCACTCTAGAGCAAATGATGATGGGACACTCCACAGAACAGGGTTGTAGAGGCTTCAGCCAACACAGACACAGACAGTTTCCCTTTGTACCAGTAAAACATGGGAGAAAATACCCACTACAACACAACTAAACAAAAAGGTTCCCGTCACCACAAACACCAGAACCCGCCACTACAACACCGGTCCAGTTGACACAGGTTCTAGTGCATGCACACACAGGAGCATGGAGAGCACGCGAGCACGCGATGCAGCACGGTACACCACGGCGACACAGCTAACCAGAACCAACCAGCGCCAGAGCCAGAGAGTGAAGACTCTGAGGGGAAGGTTCAGATAGCTGTGGCTGCTTTCAGTGTAACAGTGTCCCGCTGTGCTTCCATGGCGGTTGTCTTATGGAGAGACGCAGCAACGACACCAGGATGCGACACCTTAGTGGGGAGGGGGAGACAAGGTTTGTGAGCCCCGGCACCAACGGCACCACCATAGCACACAGGGGGTCGGGGACAGGGAGCATCCCCAGGAAGGACACCACACCGTGGGGTAGAGCGAGGGGGGAGCGGGGAGTGGGGTCCAACCTGGAGGTTACCTGCTATGACAGTGAGCCAACCCGACTGATTGGCGTGGCCTATATAATTGGAGACTTTACAGGTATACTGGCCGGCGTCGTCCTGCGTCACGTTGGTGAGCGTCAGAACCTCCACATCAGAGCTGTTAATACCAGAGTGCTGGAATCCCCACACACACACACACACACACACATAGAGGCACATGAATGTAAATACACACACAGGCACGGACACACACACACACACGGGGACCAGAGGCGGACGCTATACTTGATATACGGAGATGCTTTGGAGACAAGACATTGCAGGAGACAGCAACTGGCTGTTGCTATGGAAACAAACTTCCGCTAAACAGGGAAGGAAAGCTGTTCATTAGTATGGTTCTGCAACATCCTTTGTCGAAAATCGCTGAGAAGACCAAATATGAAAAACAAATAAAAAAACAAATCAAAATAACAACAACAAAAAATAACCCCAGTAACAAAGGGAAACCTCCTCAGCCAACCAGGGGCCATGGAGGCGGAGCTTTAACATACCTTTAGCACGCGGACGTAGGGGTGTCCGTCAGTGCCGAAGTGGCTGCCGTTCTGTGTGATGTGCTTTAGCCACTGGATGTGAGGCTGGGCGTCACTATACACCTTACACACGAAGCGAGCGTCTTCACCCACGTGCACAGTGGTGTTGGCCGGCAAGCCTGCCTGAAGAATAGGCCGGTGTGGGGACCGTTCTGATGGCAGATGACACAACAAGCACTGGTCATTTACTAGCTTGCGTCAAGCTCAAATCAAAACAAACTCCCTCACAAGCTCCGAACCACACATTGGAAACACATTGCAAAGCCAAGGGCATTGTCGGTTATGAGCAGTGTTCACCACTATTTTATGCTCCTATTTACGGAGCCAGATCATTGTTTTAGGACACACACAGAACGGTAAGCTAGCAAAAAGCGAGGAGATAATTGGTGAATTTAACAAAAAGTGTATTATCTTACAATTAGCTTGTAGCTCACACTGTACATTTAAGGACTTGCAAACACATCAGCAGTCCTTTTTGAGTGCCTCCACACAAGAGGTGTGCAGGCCTATCTTTGGACAAGATCTGTGTATGTGCGAAAGTTTGTCAATATCTACAAAATCAGGTACAGCCAAATACAGCCAAGGACAGCCTCTTATCACGTGTTAAGTAGCTAGACACAAAACAAAAAGAGCCTGTAAGTTGATAGTTATCTCCTCAAGATAAGGAAATCCTTACAAAACAAAAACTCCTCCTAGGAATTGTAGATGTTTTCGTGGGCATGGAGTCGCAGACACGTATGGGTTAAGCTGAACTATGTGCTAGTCTTGGAAAGCTAAACACCTTCACCCCACACCCACTCCAGAAGTCAAACTATCTGCATTCTTTTGCAAGCAAACATTTGGCCTTCAAATCCAAACAGAGCAAGACCTGTTGAACAATGCCCTCTTTCACACAAAACTTCTCGCAAACACTGGGTAACCCAGAGACCCCCTGCCATCCCACTCTCTCCCTCTCTCTCTCTCTCTCTCTCTCTCTCTCTCTCTCTCTCTCACACACACACACACACACACACACACACACACAGACAAGGCCCTTATGTGAAAGCAGTGGATTCTTCTTCACATAGTCTGTAGAGTTTAGGGATTGGGGTGGCAATGAGAAGTACTGGTTAGATTAAAGAAGGTGGGGCTACAGAAACAAAGACTAGGGTTGCGGGGGAGCAAGAAAATACAGTGTTTGGAATGGGGGCAGCTGGGGAAGATACAACCTCACATTTGAGGTCAGCATCTGTCCGTCAACGTGATTTTCCTCCTCCCTCCTCCTCCCCCTCCTTCATAAGTATTGTCAGCACTCTCTCTCTCGCACTCTCTCTCTCTCTCTCTCTCCACTTGCCAAAGTGAAAGTCTCAAAGTCTTAAGAGACCCCACTCTATCCTTTTACATGGGATACATTGTGGTCATATGGGAAATGCAAATTCACTTTCACCAGCCTGTGGAAATGTGATCAGGCCTAACCGCCATGCAGTTCATAGTCAGTTCTAGTCAAGTACTGTAAGTAAGTGTTGGAGATTAGGGATCTGGAGGAGCTGTGTAACATGTAATGTGTTCCCTTCTGCTGTGACCACGATGCAATCCCACATTTGGAATATCAATCCATTTACTGGAGTATTCCATGCTAGCGTACCAGGCAGTGGGATGGTGGCATGCCAATGCATCCAAAGCGAGACCAGTGAACTGTGGGTAACCTGGCAGCTCTGCTCACAGCGCCCCTGGAGGTGAGGGCCAGCGCAGGTAGCGTCACCATGGGGCTGTCAGCACAGTGGCCGCATGGCTCCTGACTATCATGGGGTCTGAGTGCAGCGGCCTGGCGGGTGAGCTGGTGTCTTGCTGTGAGTTACTGTGTGCATGTGCCTGTGCACGTGTGCGCCAGTGTGAGCCAGAATAGGCTGGTCTAACTGGGTTTTAACAGCCGGGCCTATGGGTCATTTGGGCTCATAAGACATAAGATAAGAACTGCCTCCCTGTCTCAGGCCCCCCCCCCCCCCCCCCTCACTAACCCCGGTTGTAGGGGGTAGTGCCTCTGGATCCAGACACAGAGGCTTTACTGCTGTGCAATAAAACAGAACAAAAAACAGAAACAGTCTGAAGAAGAGCTTTGGCTAGAACCAGAGTAGGGGGCCTGAGAGGGGGATGTGTGTGTGTGTGTGTGTGTGCGTGCGTGCGCACTGCACAGTGTATTTGCCTAATAGTGCACGCATAAGTAAAGGCATGCACACTACACACACATTATATGTCTTGCAAAAACCCCAACAGAACATTGTTTCTCTATGACAGCCAACAAACTGAAAGGGTGTGTTCAGACCTCAGCTCTGCTCGGGCTGTGGAGATAGTGTCCCCCGGGGAGGTGGGGGGGTGGTCTGAGCTCTGGCCTGGTCATACAGGTTATCAGTGGAGTATTGACAAAGGCTTGTGAGAATGAAGTGTGTCAGAAACCCTCTGATGTCTATTGATTGTTTGTTTGCATAGTGGCACACAAGGCCAGAGCCTCTACCTGGTGAAATGAGGACAAAGTTACAAACACACAATAACATTTGGTGGGTTAGGAAAGCTTTGAACTCATTTTATATTTCCTCCGCACATTCAAACATAATGTTTTTGTAATGCTTGTTTAAGCCACAAGGGCGAATCTAGTTTTATGATCTTAAATAAATACGTTTTAAGCCGGTGTACAATATGAAGTTATATGTTGTCCTAGCAGTGTGTGACTACATTCAGGCAGCATACATGGGAAAAGGTGTGTGATCTACTCTTTAAAGCAAGCAGGAATGTGTCCTCCTCTCATGTGCTCCAAAGGTCACACTGATGGGTTGACTGAGTTGGGTCTGAACTCATTGGAGTAGTGCTGACTCCAGCAGTTCACTTTGCCCTGTGGTTCCCGCGGTCACCCACTAACGAACCACGACCACTCACGTCTGCGTTAGTTGATCGTGCTTGAACAACCTGATGGGTGTAGCGCATGCACTCATCCTGGGAGCACAATACCAGAACAAACAGCAGAATAACCAACAGAAACAACAGAAACAGCACATTATGGCACAAAACACACAAACGCACACACACGCACACGTGTGTGTGCGTTTGTGTGTGCGGCTAAGATTGTGTGTATGTACACACAATCTTAGCCGCACACAAACTTGGCAGTAATGATTGACCTGCACCTGCATGCAGTGTCACACACACACACACACACACGCACGCACACACACACACACACACACACACACACACACACACAGACACACACACGAATGTTACAG
>JAOEGT010105545.1:0-12841 GCA_025447795.1 Speoplatyrhinus poulsoni
CATTTAACCACAGTGAGTGACATCTGCTAACGGACTAATGAAATGTATGCGCAGTAAAGGATTTCGTAGTGAGAGCAACAACAAAAAAAGTGTGTGAGAAGCGTAACTTGTATTATGTGGCAGCAGGGGCCAAGGCAGACATAATGAATCAACACAGGGTGAGATAAGAATGAAGTGAGAGGTAATCTTGCAACTGAGCACAAAGGGGTCACCTCTGGGGGTCTGGATGATTAAGCTCTGATGAGATCAGAGACCTCTTACTGGTCTGCGACCAATCAGTCAGCCCCTTAAGCTAGGTAAGAGGCTGTGACACACTTCATATAAAAAAACGTATTTTAGCCGTGAACGGTGCAAAGCCCTGCAGCTTAAGGGAGAGCTGGTTACAAGTGGAGAGCAGTGAAGCGAAACTCAAGGCACCCCTGGCTGTTTGTGTTCATTGCAGCTTCACCTGCTGGCCACCAAACCTCTAGGAGCCATCTGTTCATGTTCTCTTGGTGTTCATAGCAACTGGCCTGGCCATAAGGAACACCCACCCCCAAACAAAAACCAGGATAATAAATGAATTATACGAGCCATCTTAAGCAAGTTCTTTTCTGGTCACATAAAAATACTGCAGACGTCGGGTTAAACCTTAAGTGTAGAGAAGTTATACAACCGCAGGTCTTTTCACCCAAGGTGTGTTTATTTAAGTATTACAATGATTAAGATGTCAGTTAGTGTCAGTGGATAAAACAGTATCTCACAGTCACAGGATACATGTCTCAACTGTAAGCCTGACCTTAGTGCTAAGGTCTGTAACAAATACAGACGTGTATAGATGAAGGTAAAGTCTTTAATAGCCTGTTGAATGCATGTCTCTTGACAAATTCTCACGTAAGCGAGAGAAAAACTTCGTTTTATCCGTGACTTGAGAAATGCATCTGTCGCAGTGTAATCATGCTGAGTATGTGATGCTCACATACTTTTATATCTCACATCTCAGGGAAAATATGGCACAATATGCACTGCTAAATTACCATAAATTCTAGCTCAATAACAGGCTCGCAAATTACAGTAGACATTAATGCTGCAAATAAGCACCTCCGCCAAGCTGTAGTGAGCACAATAAAAAGTTCATTTCCTCGGGGGCCAATACAACTGACTTCAGCAATATGAAAAGCATTCTCTACCCCAAAGGTCTTGCCAGACAATATCGGTGGGCCTTTAGTAAACACAGACAAGGAGGCAGGCTCATGTTATGTGTATAGGGAAGACCCTGGACGCAACACAAGGGGGACAAGAGCCTTAAGAAGGGTCCATCTGTCAGCAGGCAAGGCAGAGAGCAGCAGAGACACTTAAAGGTTGTGCAGCCGTGTGGTTCCAGGTAGACTACAACATCCACGGAGGCAGCATATATGCGAAACAAAAAAAATGAATATGCGGACAAGTACACACACACACACACACACACAATTTTCTCTCCAACAGGCAAACACATTTGAGCGCACACTCACTCACAGCGGGGGCATTGCAGGCACCCGCGGAGGCATGCTCCAAAAATGAGACAGCAGCAGACCCCCCACGGAGCACAGAGAGAGCGAGACAAAAGCGGAGTGGAGGGTGTACGTGCGAAAAACAGGGGGAAACAAGACATAATATTTTGTCAAGAAGACAAGAGGAGGACGGAGAAAGACAGATGAACGACAAGAGAAGGGAAACCAAAACAACAAAAAAAAAGAGTCAGAAATAAAAAAAGAGGATGAATAGCTGAGGAACAGGACGCGAGAGAGAAGAAACAAGAGCTGTGTTTCTCCCATGTTAATTAGAACAAACGTGTTGGTGACATCTCTCGTGGCAGATAAGGAGACCAGCTGGGTCCCTCCCCGCACACAAAACACCCCTTGGCCTGTGAAACGGTAACAAAACCACCCACTTGCACGCAAGCCAGGTGTCAATCCTGTCGCCTGTTCCTGGGTCGCAGTGTTCAGGTACAGTAACAGCCACTTGTGTTCATAAACCCAGTGTGTGAGCAGCTTATAAACCCACTGGATGAGCCTAAGTTATCTCTCTTCAGAGCAAACATGAGTTTGACTGTGTGCCAGTGCCGACTGAATCTTGATCAAACACAGTTGGCAGTGAAGAGCTGTGTTCATTGCCAACTGGGTGGTGATATTATGTTTACCAATGTAGCCCATGCCAAACCCAATGCTCACAGAAGACAAATGTGGTGGTGATTGGTGTTGTTCCAAAGTGAGTAATAATGAGGAAATATTTAACTAATAAATCACTAACATCAGAAGAAATATTTATTTTGAAATATACAAAATAAAAACATTAAAATGTAATAAATTACTCTGCAATATAAAATCACTGCTGTAATATATATCTTATACATTTTTTATTTCAGATGAAAACATAATTCAAAGAATTATGAAATATCTCCAAATTATGTTGATAATGTGTCCTTGGGTTTGGTTATCCATTAGTGAGCCCATGAGCTTTGTTTCAGGCCCCTGGGGTCTTCTCTATGTTTCATAAAGGGCTCCCTCCACACATTTCTTCCGATCATATATCTTAACACATTCCCACTGAACTGATTTGATTTTAATTAGGCTTATATTATCGAGTCAGAAATACATGGACACACCACCCACACCTTTCTTGTAGTGCATTGCATTTTTAATTGTTAAGTCTAAAATTTCCTGTTGGCTAATTGCAAAACCCCTTGATATATCTACAAACAATTGTTTGTATTATATATCAAGCCTACTCTCTCATATTTTATGTTTCATATGAAGTTGATAAGCATTAGGCCTATACCTTAAAATTACATTTGGATTATCGTTTAATATTATCTAGACAAGCCTACATGAGGATGAAAGTCAACTCAACTATGGGCTACTGTAATTTACCCTACCGTAAAATCTCATTTTATTATAAGGAAAGCCTATAGTGTTCTAATCTAGATATAGCACGTTTACATCTGTATAAACAGTTATCTACAACAAAAAGCCAAGGAAAATGCCTAAACGTTTGGATCAAAAATATTTCTTACTTACCCGTTAAGTTTTTCTTGGAGGCTGATTAAAATCGCAAAAGCAATTCAGTCATAAGGCTCCAGTTTGAGACCGCACAGGACAGAAACCCGACTGTAGTCCGATCACGGAGGGATGTGACGAGCGCCGGGACTGTAACTGCTTTATTACAGACACTGCCTCGAAGCGCGCTACACCGTGCGCGTTCGTGTCGGACTCGGGACTGTCAATATTTGTCCTCATACAATAGTCCAAGCCACCGTAGCGGGTGGCTAGATTTTAAAAGCTATCACCAACAAAGTTCATTTTGGGATAGATGTGTAGGCTATATCACAACGGGAACTGTTTGACATTTAGTTATCTTTGTCATCCAGCCTTAAAAGTGCTTGTAGGCTTTGTTAACATTTCTCACTGAAACCACTATAGGTTCAACGTTTTTGGATTAGGCCTACCCAAAATTTGTAATAAGAATCTGATTAGTTTTCATTACTTTAAGCATAAACATTGTTCTAAAAAATGCCAACCGAAGCAATTTACTGAGTTGGCAGAGCTAATATTGTTTAGCCTATGAGCAATTTTTGTGACCGTTTAGCTCAGGGGATACGGTTAAAGTATGACTTTTTTTAAATTATTGATTGATGTTAATGAAAGGTAATCAGCTAATTTGATTGTTTTAATACTTTCTACATTTTGCAAACTTTTACATTTGAAAGTAGGTTTAGTAGTCCTAGCCTAATCATCTAATTTAAAAAAAGAATCCTGTAATCTGATTCACTATTCTATCTGGTAACTGTAATGGATTGTAACTGATTACAAGTAATCAGTTACTTCCCAACCCTGACCATCCATCAGCTTCTGAATGTTTGAGGTCTGTAACAAATACTCCAACTCGTTAAGGCTACAGATAAAAGACATATGCAAACATTAGGAATAAATCTAATTCACAATATCCAAGCGCCACATGAGCTTCTACTGCACCAACAGCATCTACTATGATTTACAGTAGAATGAATCCTGCATGGCTCCAGTGCAGCCTACACCTGAAGTGCACCGTGCACGTTGGTTGGGAGCTGCTCTCTGTCCGGGGTACAACACTGGAGGTGACTGACTAGCATGCATCATTTTGCACTGCCACCGGCACATAATACAATAGGTTTGTATTGCATTTCTTCTGAAAATTTTTCGCAAAACTCAAATAAATACACACAATACACAAGCACACACAAAACGATTGGTAAAATACTGGGCAAAATGATATGCCACATTTAGTAGGATTTTCTAATCTGTTTAAATTTCATATTAATCTAATTAGTGTTATTGTAATTCAAAACCTTGTTATATAACCTAGTTATGGCGTCATACATAGGCTACAGTTCATTAATCTGTAGTGAAAACATTGATGTTGTTTTTAGTGTTTATTTTTCAATAGTATGGCCCTATAATGAGTGTTATGGCATTGTTTGCAGCCCATCTTAGTCTAAGCTTTCCCAGGGTCTGTTGCAAGGAGGAACTTCACAAGCCTTCCTTCTGACTCTATAAGGCAAGTACAAACTGCAAAAGCCAACAGGTTTTCATACATTAATTGACGTGCTAAGGCAATGCCTCTGGTTAAGGGCATGCAGGTTAGCCATAATGCATGCCATCTAGGTCTATACTGTGTATGGTAACTAGTAGCCTACATCATGAATAAATAAGACAAATAAGGTAAACATTGATGATTTTACAGTAACTGAAGTCTGCATAGACTTGTTCTTATTATCAAGGTCAACCTTACATCTCCACTATAAATTCAAAGTTGTTTTAGGAGGTTGCTATGTTGGATGTTAACATATTTCTCATAGTGGCACTGCAATCATGTCTCCATTACCTTAGCACAAGCATGTACAACCACAGCGAGATTGCACAGGAATAGCTGGATGACACATTAAAAGGCCGCCACCACCACGACATGCATACGTTCTGGGTGACTAGAAGCAAGCCAGTATAGCAGACTTGCAGTGGACCCCCTGCTGTTATGTACACCATCACACATGCATCAGCAAACACAGCAAGCTTTCACTACCACATACCTGGTAAGATATAGCTTCTACACTGCCAGCGGCAGTTGGTGAGTAGAAATATGGGTGGCCCATTCCCAACCATTCCATTTCAGCTATAGCAGTCTGCCTTGGTGCCACTACAAAGTTAAAGTATTAAAGTAACAGTCACAGCCACACCAAACATAAAACAGAGGCTTTTTCACCATTTATTTTAAAATCGATTGTCAGGAAGATAATATATTACACAAATGTGTGCTTCTGTCTGTACGATTTAAGAAATTATTCAAATTAATTACACACAAACATTTGTATCTAATATCTGGTCAAATGACACTAATGTCACAAAGTGAGCATGTGTCTGCAATCTAGCTCTGGAATATAACTGGAAGGAAAGCCCTTGAAAAGCTCAACAATCCCTCTGAATTCAGATAACAGTAGTGGCACCGCCGGTCGCTTTCTATTCTGACGATGGTTACAAATGTGGGGTGGTGTCATTGCACTGGAGAGCAAATGTGTTTTTATTCAGAAATTATAGTAACTTTCACCAATGATATAGGAAGTGCCACTCAAAAAACAATTAAACTTCAAATGTTCCCTTTGACTTGGAATATAAAATATTATCGATTCATGTGAAGCTATACAATATGAAATGACATTGATTGAGAATCAACAATAAAATCATTGTAACCTGAAAGGCAGTGCACCATGGAAACGTTTTTCCGACATTTAAAAATAGTACAATACTGCCACCTTGTGGGAAAAGTGTTGATTTCATACAATCCCTGAAGCAACACAAGCTACTATTCAGATCAAATTAATATACTGAATATTTCCAGTCCTTCAGTTGGCAGTATTGAAAAGGAGACAATGTAAGCACATGGTGTGAAAATTAACCTGAAGAAATAAGCAGACATTTGTGTTGCCTTCAAAAAAATGTAGTCAGTAAAACAAACAAGTAAATGAGCAAACAATGAAGTTAGTAAAGCAAACAAGTACAAAAATTTAATTGTTTGCTCATGTACTCGTTTGCTTTACTTGCAAACAATTACATGATGTTTTCATCCCACTGGCCTCAAGGCACATTTACCACACTTGCGAAAATCTCTAATTAACAGTGTGCAAAACGTGCACAAACACAAACACAATGTGACTTTGTGAATGCACAACGTTGTTATGGTAACTACAGGAGGTGCCGTTTGTGGGCAGGCTGCCAATAACTGATTTCTACACTGGATCAGGTATTCTTTCAACTTTATCTCCTCTGTGATAACCTGCCAGAATCTACCAATTACAATTGTCAGTTAATAATCAGTCCATATGCACAATCCTGTGCCTCAGCTTCAGCCTGCACAAGGTCAGGAGACACCAAAGATAGCACTTTGGTGGCAAAATAAGTGGGATAACGGACAGATATCTGAAATCAAGTACTCGTGTTAACACCTGTGCTCAATTTCCCCCTCAAGGCTTTGAAAACAAGTCCAGCCTCTTTAGGATCACCCTTAAAAACCTTAACTACAATCAGCATTACAGTCACTCGCCACAATTATCGCCCTCGTCTTCAGCATCACACTTGGCGATCCAGCTTATCTGCACTGGTTCCTGGCCAAACACTGGTCCCTAGTGTATGGCCATGTCCGACTCACCGACACCACACGGGAAGGGGGGGAGGGGCTTCACGAGGGTGTGAGTGCCTCGGGATCCTGTCCATCTGTTGGTGGCGGTACCTCGTATTTAAACACCACACTGAACAGCTTTCCCCCCAGCCGGTCAGCCAGCCAGGAGTTCTTGATGACGGCCATCTTGAGACTCTCGCAGCTCAGTGTGGCATAGTAGTTGGTGTGAATGGCCCGGCCCATGCCCTCGATGACCACCAGGTCGGTCTTTCGCTCTCGCACCACGTTCGCCAGCTCTTTGTCCAGACGGCTGGGTAAAGAGGCCCAAGAAATAACTGATGACCTAATGTAATAATCTAAGGTTATATTGTGTAAGGTCTGGCCGACGTAATAAATTGTTTCTAAAGCATTTTAATAAAGCCTTCTTTGCAGGGTCCGGAATTAACACCCGACAAGCGCCAAATTTTTTGGGGGATTTTCCATTTGGCGAGTACTTTTTCGAGACCATCCGTGTAAGAGGTACGTCTTTTAACTAAATCATGAAACGGTGTCTGTAGATACATATCAAAAGAGTACGATTGTACGCAACATCAGGGTTAGGTAGGTTACTTTGTAAATGTAATCCGTTACAGTTACCAGACAAAAATTGTAATCAGTATCAGAATGTTTGGATTACCTACATTTAGTAAATTAATCGGATTACTTTCCATTACTTTTAGATTACTTCACGTCTAAACATCGTTATTTGAAATGCCATCCAAAGCAATTTACTGCATTGGCGCGCCAAACCTTTCTATTTTTGTGACCATTGATGTTGCTCAAGTGATCAGATTAAAATAGGACGTTATATAAATGATTAATTTGTGTTAATGAAAGGTTAATAATAGAACAGACAAGTGTTTTCTGCATTTTATACTGCAAACTACCATTTCATTTCTATGTAGTAGAAGTAATAAGTAAGTAAGGTGTGTACGCTTTAAAGAGGACACCATCTAAATTCCCTGAACCAGCTAAAACTAAATTAAATCACAAAAGCATAACACCATCTTGTGGCAGTAAGGGGTATCAACTAAGTTCAGCAATTCACTTCCTTGCATCAGCAGACTTGCATAAATATACCCCTGTATGCTTGATAATGTATGGCTTCAGTAGCTAATATTAAGTAGTACATTATAATATAATATATCACTTGACCAACCTTAGATCCAGGCAGGGGGAGCTAGATCCACTCTGGACTAATGTTAGCCTGTCTTCGTTTAGTCCAGATCTGTTAAAAAAAAAAAAAAAAAAAAAAAGATCGAAATAAAGGACAAAATTAATTAGGAAGACTATTAAAAGCTTATTGGTACTTAAAAAAAAAAAATATATATATATATATTTATATATATAAATATTAACATTAAACTTCAGAACTTAATTACATACATATCTTGTTTTGTCTAACAATAAAACTATGATATCAACAAATCGTATAAATACTGAATGACTGGATCCATTGCTGCTATTCTTTCAGTCAATATCTGCAGTTCACCGTTTGTCACATCATTTAGAGCTGGCCCTGAGTTGCTGGCTAGCACAACCTAAAAACAAAAATAAAATCATCATACTATACGTTTGCACCCAACAGAAAAATTGCAGTTTTTTTTTTAAACCACGAACGATTCACTACCTCCGTTCCCCGACAGAGGAGTTCTCTGACAAATGGCATCACTCCTAGAATAATGTCCATTCCACTGTTGTCGACAAAGAACAAGGCACACTTGTGAGGAGGACCCTGTGGGAGAAAACCCAGGAAGCGTTATATTCAAATGCTGGACTTAAGCAGAATATTTAACCAGTGGGGAACACCATCTACATTTCATCTCTAGCGAACACATAGCGACACAGTAAACCTGAAACTGCCAAGATAAGGGGTTTTATTCCCACTAGGGCCACACATGCTAAAATATGAATGCTCTCATAGGAGGGTGAGGCACTTTAAAACAGCCAGCCAGCCACAAAACAGAATAGTCTACCATGTTGAACTTAAAATACAAATAGAAACATGAAGCAAACACAGGGTACCCAGTTAGAGCATTTGCTAAGGTATCCTGGTCCATTAGGAAGTGTCCCAGTCGTACCCTCCGACTGGGAAGACCGCTGGTTCATTTAGAAACTATTGGACAGCGTTGAACTGTTTCGATCACCTCATCTATCTCTACCACCATTTTGAAAACACGCTTGACTTCAACGTCACCTCCCTACCCCGCCTTGATTGGTCTGCCAGCAGCGTAGGGTGGCTGTGCGAATGCTAATGCGAGCATGGTTTCCAGACTATAATCTCAGTGAAATCATATGAGCTGTAGGGAACAGAACCGGCAGAGCCAGGCTACTATATAGTTAAAATACTGCTAAAATCTATAGTAACAAGCAAGAGTCAGACCTTCATTCTCTCAAGCCACTGGTCATATCCATCTACGAGCCATGGGCGTTCTGAAGGGAAGGAAGAAAAACCACAATGCAACAGAACGAGTGTCACAGAGTAAAAACATGACTCTCTGTAGCCATTGTATTTTAAAACATTGTTGTAATCAGAGCTTAATATCCACTACTTGTTATACCTACCTAGCTAAGGAATACAAATATTTTGATTAATCTGGTCTGGTAGGATACATGAGGGGGACAAAATATGTGGTTAGTACCTTCTTAAAAATACACAAACTCCCAAATCCACTACTGATGATGAGAGGACACCATACCTTCAAGCTGACGCTTGGCCTCTTCAAATCCAAACTCTGGATCAGACTCCAGAACACTGCACATGAAGAAAGGACAATAAGGACAGACGGTATGTAGCTGACGGTCACACCCTTGCAGCCCAGAACGAAACCTCCGCATGCACAGTACCAGCCTTGCGTTGTGCACGCAACACACAAACACGCCGTTTCTTAAGTTAAGTGCCTGGGACACCACTCACTCTGACACGGCCTTGGCTCCCCAGTCAAAGACATTCCCAGCCAGGACACCCCTAACCAGGGCAAACTGCTTCTCCTCACAGCTCAACGTCTCCAGGGATTTTACTGTCTTCTGGTAGTGCTTGAGAGCCACGTCATTCTCCATCTGTTTGATCTGTAGCACAAAGACACGGTGAGGAGCTGCCGCTTCCACTTCACATGTGTACGCTCAAGTTAGCTAGATTGATTTGATCTTGTTGTGATATATGTGACAACACACAGTATTAAGACTTTTTCTGCTGCCTTATTCCCATGATTTCTACACCAGATTTGGGCTATGATTAATTCAAACAAACATAATACTGTGTGGGGTAAAAAAAAAAATAAAAATAATAATACATTTGTACATTTCTAATCTTTCAGCACTGACCCAAGAAAAAGCATGTGCAGGATGTCCAGGTCTTAAAAACAGCAGAGGAAAAAGTCAAAGGAACAAAGAGGTTGAAAGAATTCACTCAGACCTTTAAGTAGGGATCAGGAAAGTTGAACTCGTTTAAACAGTGTTCCCTCGTGTCTAACAGGCTTCTGACAGTGAGGGATCCATAAGCACTAGGCGAGAAGAGAAGCACTCTACATTAGCCAGAGAAACACACGCCGCTAATAGGGCTACGGCGATGGAAACATGGGACTGTCTGATAGACAGATAATGATCAGATAATGATATGATACCAAAGTAAATGTATTTATTTTAAATGGTAGTCTGATATCTGACCAGATAAACTACACAATTACTTGCGGACAAGTAAAAAAGTCATAGCAGTGTTATTAATGTCATTCCCATAGCATTTTCCCAAACTTATTGTATATTTTGCTCTAACCTAAAATTCTTGACACGATTAATCAATAATGTTTATAATTAAGTTGAATGCTCTCTGAGCATTCAATAGAACACTGGTTCATGATAAGGAGGGCGCCAGTCTTTTGGCCTCTCATAGCGGCACACAACTTCATGACTAAAGGACAGTGTCTTATCACTGATGTTCACGGATGTTGAATAAACACACTTAATACAATTAGACCACCACCCCCCCTCACAAACACTACATCTAGAGGGTTCGCCCCATGCAAGCAGCCACAGTCGCTACGCAGACATGCACCTAATGCAAATGATCTAGAAAGGCGTTGCATTATAGCCTAGATAGGTCTGCATTTGGAGGTTGTCCTTACAAAGGCTGGTGGCGAAGGGTCTCGAGCTTGTGTCTATACTTCTGACGAAACTTCTCTGCGCGCTCTGCGGCTTCTGTAACGTCCGGCTGACTGGCCACAGCTCTCTTCACCACCTTGCGCAGACAAACAAGACCCACAGAGACTGCAGTAGGGAGTGTTCACAGTCGCTCTGCCGAAATGTCAATGCTTTAAGCAGGGAAAGCCCTTCTCTCAGCTGTGCTTCTGCATAATGTTACTAAAGATAAAAACACATTCACTTTGCCTACTACCAAAACTGTCAAATCTAATAAAAAAGGTATATTATGTAACATTGGGCCAGCCCATAATATTGCTCTAACGCAGACGTCTGAGACCCCCAGGGGGTCCTCAGAGGTACTGCAGATAAATTAAATGTCAAATGTACATTAACATAAGTACAACCTAGCTATAAATGTATGAATCTGTCGATAATTATTTTAATGGCGTAGCGTGGTCTATACAGTAGGCTACACCATTACAAAGCACAATTAAACATGGCACCATAGGCCGCTCTACACATTGTTGACCCCAGCAACAAAATGTTTTAAAAGTGATAGAAACACAGCACAGGGACCCCCTAACAGCCAAGGTGCCCTAAGCTTGAAAAACATTGAAGACCTCTGCTCTAATGCGTTATTTTCCAAGCCTACTCAAGGAATCCCGCTGCCGTCCTACCCCATCCAAGGCGTCCCCAAAGCAGAATAGCCAGTAGTCGCGGGCCGGGGCATCCTCCGTCAGGTCAACAGTGTCAGGGATATATGAGGAGGGGTCCTGCAACAGAGGCAGGTTCACGACCTGCCTTTCCAGGCGATCCATCTCCAGCATGTCAAACTGGACAAAAACATGAGGGAAATAGAAATCAATAAATCAAATGACATCAATGACTCAATCAATGACTTCGTTCTCAGGTGCAAATCATTAGCCGACTACCACCAGCGGTCTTCTAAGAGGTTAGTGCATACACCACAAAGTGATATTTCAATGTGGAGACGGGGGAGCTGATTCACTCAATGTACTCAAGGGAAGGGTGAATGCTAATGACGGCCCTCTGGCTTTCATTTGAAATGTAATCAGCGTAGCCGGGGGCACAGGCAAAATGGTTTTGATCAAAGTTGATGGTCCAGAAAACTTGTTCACTGCACCAATACCGGGGACAGTACATGTTACATTTGGGACTGACAGGTGCAGCTAGCCCATACAACAGGTAAGATGACCTAGATGTCTGACCAAACACATTCTTTATTATAATATTGGGGACCGGCAGAAACGCAAAGTATGGTAAAACTGAGTGCAAGTCATCACTGTGTGCAAGTCATCATTGTCATAGTTTGAAATGTAGTAAAACACAATGTTGCTCCTTAGATTAGGCAACCTAGAAATCATCTGAAATGCACAGGATGCATGAATATTATTAGTGAAATATTACTTTAGGTATGACAAAGCAAGGCATTGTGTTATTGTATGGCTATTCTACAGTGCCAAACTGTTATTTCTACATATTAATCATGTCTGTCATGTGTGTTAACAACACATTCACATGATAAGAAATTGCTGAATACACATTCTGCTAACAACGTTGAGCAATAGCTAAAAGCAGCTGGTGTGAAAATGCTCCAAAGCAGGAAAACAGTCCTATCACAAGTATTAAAGGGTGAACGCCTAGCATAAGTGAATGGTTAGGTCAAGATGCTAGGGGCTGCAAAGAGAGCAGCTGTGAAGCAAACAAGCCGTGAACATCTCAGAACAAGCCGTGGCACAGGAATAAAGCATGAGTACTTACTGAGGGGAACTGAAGGTTAAGTAAACAGAGGAGTGGAGAGAGAAAATGAGATGAGATTGACGATCTTCTTCACATGACACTTGTAGATTGAGAAAGGGCAATGCTGATGACATTTTCCACAGATTGATTATATATATAGAATATTAAAAACAAATAAATTACATTTGCAGAAATTCCACTTAAATGGGTGAAGTGTGGCATAAGAAAACATACATTA
>JAOEGT010105566.1:0-12840 GCA_025447795.1 Speoplatyrhinus poulsoni
GCTAGTAAGGGGAAGGGGGTGGTGGGTAGGGAAGCCATGTTAGAGATGTGGTGGTACAGCCACCGTGTCGAAGGCCATGGGGTTCACACACTCAAGCTCACAGCAGTGTGTTGAGGGGAGGGGCAGGCAGGCTGGGGCACACTCATGCTCCCGGTACACACACACACACACACACACACAGACGCTCTCATATGAACACACAACACACACAGACGCACACGCACGCAGGCAGGCACACACACGCTCTCTTGCACACACACACACACGCTGGCACCGATTCATTGTTCACCCAGGTGCACGACTTCATGTGACATCGCTCTGAATGCCACTGGCATGTGTACGCACACGTGCACACACACACACACACACACACACACAGAGCAGGTGCAGGCTTATTCAGCGCAGTACCTGGGGGGTTACAGTGGAGAGGGAGGGGCACTGAGAGATGTTTTTGGCTACCTGCAGAGCCTCTATCCTCAGGGAAGCAAGCACCAGCTCCTCCTGGGCCACGCACAGTGTGTGCGGGGGGAGATGTTGAGGGAACGGGGGGGGGGGGGAGAGTGGCGGCCCGAGGACGAGAGAGCAAAGGGGGGAGACATACACAGACCAAAGTTGAGCACGCACCATCACTACAGTGCACACGGGACTCTCTGTCAAACATGCTACTGCTATAGATCGAACTAACGGAGGTTGGAAGTGGAATACACAGAATCAAACAGACACAATATCAGGGGTGATACTCTATATTACCAGCAGGGGGCAAGAACTGTTTGACTAGGGCGGCTGGGGAGGGTGGGGTTACAAGGTCTGGTCTGGTCAACACACCTGGAGTTTTTGGGCGAAGACGGTGGGGTTGGTTTCAGCCAGGTCGGGCTCCAGGTACTGTAGCGGGTCATCGCATTCAGACGACCTGTCTAACAGTGACATGGCCAGGGCCGGACCTGGGGCCTCCACGGGGCTCTCGCTAGTGGACTAACAGGGTCACGAGGGAGGAGGAGGCAGGGAGGAGGGCAGGGGGTCAGCATTGCAAAGCAGGGGGTGTCAGTGGAAGCGTTGGGTGTTTGATCTGCCCAGTTGAGAACTGTGTGCGTGCCGAGTTAGCCGGGTGCTGCGAGCGACAACGAGCCTTTACAGTCTGACTGAGTTTAACATATGACACGTATGGCACTCTGTCGCCCCCTAGTGCTCAAACAGTGACATGGCATGAGGAAAATCAAAACATTTGTTTTAAATGAAGGAGAAGACAAAACACACACGATGATAATACCAACAGATGTTTTTTAACAGCATGTGAGAATGCCACTGACACAATGGACTACTTTAGCTTGAGGTAGACTACTGGTTTGAAGATAACTGTATTCTATCTCTTCAAGACGATTTAAAATGGCCATACCTGTTCTTCTTGCTCTGTGCTCTGTGTTCGGCTCAGAGCGTGGCTTTCCCTCTTTCTGCACATGTCTTCAGCCGAGCCCTCTGGGCCCGGTCGACAGCTGAGCACTGGTGTCTTCATGCCAGCCGTTATCCGCGCCTCCATCTCCTCAAAACTCCTACAGAGAGACGGAGGTGGAAATGAAAGGCCGCAATCGGCACGATTGCATTGTGTGTGTGTGTGTAGAATGAATGGCAGTAGGTGTGTTACCCTGTGCAGGGAGAGCTGGGTTCAGAGTCATGTGTGCAGCTGCTCTTGGACAGGCCATCAGACACAGAGTCTAGCTTCAGGTACAGAGAGGGCTTCTTCACAGAAAGGGGCTACAAGACAGGCAAGGTAAGGATTACAGTACACAGCAAGACATTTATTAATTTTGTTGCTGCAGCAGCAACAAAAACATACTCACAGGGGAAGATGAGCCAATCTTCTCCATGTACTCCATTTCATAATCCAAAACTGCAAGTGAGAAAAAAAAAGCATGAAAACTATTCGTTTTTTTTCTGACGTTTTTCTCTGTGACGAGTTTACAGATTAAAGCTAATTGGTTCAGGATATTTTGCTTCTGTGTCTCTGCCATACCTATGTGTTTTGTGTTCCCACATTGCTGGTTCTCATTGAAAATTAACTGAGCCTGCCGACGGGAAGTGATTTTCCACTGGTGACCTACTGTACATGGGCCAGACACACACAGCCTCTGGCAGGAGAGGTCATACAGGGGTCAGCATGACGAGGAAGATCATTTCACCAGCAGACCAAGAATCGATAGCGTCGCTTAATAAATACGCAATACAGCAGTTGACTTAACGCACACACAGGTTACAGCTCTTCAAAGCAAATCAAGAATGACCGCTTCGGTTGGTGCAGACGCACGAATATGACCCTTACCTTGCGTCGGGTGAGCAAGACTGCTCTCGTTGACGAAGGACGTGAGGTCGCACGGCTGGGGGAAGTCTTGGGCGTCGGCGTTCAGGTCTGCCTCCATGTCGTGCAGGGACGACCACTTGTGGTTGGTGGAGGAGGCCAGCTTCTCCTCGTCTGTGGCGTGGTCGTCCTGCGACAGGAGGGGCGGGGCTTCGTCTGCAGGCGACGGCTCCTGCACGGACACATTATATTACATTACATGGACAGCAGTGAGAGAGAGAGAGAGAGAGAGAGAGAGAGAGAGAGAGAGAGAGAGAGACTGATGGAGGGAGATGCATAGAGAAGTTACCTGTGACTCGTCAGACATGGGAGATTTCTTCGGAGACCTCTTCACTCTGAAAGTGTTACTACAAATAAAAGAACACTAGTTTATCAACACCAAAACACAATAGCGTCCTGAATTGGTTGTTTAATGTATGTAAATACATATTACATGGGAATGTGAGAAAGTTTACTTGTGAGCAGCTTATCCTTAGCAGTTAACAGTTTAGTAAATACATTCGTCCTTTGCCTTGTGTGTCTGTTAAGATGATTGAGGTGGACTCAGTCTAGTAACTGAATGGTTTAGTTAGTGACATGAATGTCAGTTACTGTACAGTTTAGGGTTAGCCTCGTGAGACCATATGCCATCTGGCAAACTCCGATTACATTTTGCCGCAGGAATCGGTCTGAAAATACATTTCAATCAAACAACACTGTTTTATCTCGACCAATACAAATGTTGAAAATCTGTGCCAATGGAAAACAAAATGTACGACATACTGTATGCTAACGATCTTTGGAAAAACATCAGCTAGCCTCTGATTGGCTTGATTGTTTTCCAAACACTTTTGCATTGACGGGTTCCAGACTGATACATGCTGCAAAATACAATTTAAACTTGCGAGATCAGGACGTTTTTGCATGCCGAGTTATGGATATGCTGCTCTTTTTGCAAATAACAAGAATTTTGAGCAGCATGTATTGAGCATAGGTACAGTAACAGTGTTAAATGTTAGTGAGGAGAGAACATGACGGTGTTATCCCTCGCCAGACTCGTCTTGACTACTATCAGAGGTTGTCAAAATCAAGACAACCACAAGAGGGCCTGAAAAACCTTGCAAAGCTGATACTTTCTAATTTCTGTTTTGCTTGTTTTGAATTTGTGGTATTACAATCACTTTAACGCACCGTTGTGAGGAAATGAGAGCTGAGCTGAAAGGCTCAGTTGGAATCTACTGGGTCATTTTCGTTCCTACCCTCACCTATGGTCATGAAGGTTAGACCATGGGTACAAGCGGCCAAAACGGGTTTTCTTAGGAGGGTGACGGGTGTATCCTTTAGAGATAGGGTGAGAAGCTCAGCTATCCGTGAGGAACTCTGAGTAGAGCCCGCTGCTCCTTTGCGTTGAAAGGAGCCAATTGGGGTGGTATGGGCATGGATGGATGTTATTAGCCAACACTGACAAGTGACAGTGAAATAATAGCGTTGTCGATGAGTGTACATTTATACACATAAATCAAACTAACCCATTATTAAATTGACTAGCTCCAGCTATGTTTACTGTACACAACTTTGAAAATGGTGCGTGACACCACTCTGATTACTGAAAAAATAGATTACAGCAAACGTCAAACTAAATAAATAAATAACTGCTGTGCCTCTATTGAAGCTAACAAAGTATGATAGGAAATGGTTTGTACTGGTCACATGGCAATGTGCTATGTTAACAGAAGTGAGAGGGGCCAATGAGGGGCAACAAGCTTGTTTCAAGGGAGTCAATCTGAATAGACCTCTTAAGTCATTTACAGTATTCCAGATCTAAATCAGAAGCAATAAACAAACAATCAAAACAAAACTATAGATGAGACTTCTCAAAATATTAAAGTGTTTGCTACACTTGTGTATGACACATTATCCCCCATGAACATGTATTATCCCATGGAGATCTGGAAGTCTGTATTTCACCTCCATCAGACTTAAGAGGCGCATTATGTTTCAGGAAGGCACGTGACTGTTGCCCCTGTACTTACAACAGACAACATAGAGAGGACACACCCTTGGATTTCCTGTGACACACGGGAACACACAGACAGGTGACAGAGAGACAGACAGAAGACAGACACGTGTACCGTTGTGTACCACGTGCATACAACACTGAACCAGCAACACCAAACACTGATGAACACGCTTGCACACAAAACACGAGCACAACCTAGAGTACGTGATAAGTAACTTTCATAAATGCCTTGTGAGAACTGGCGGCCATTTTGGTGAACTTACGATTTGATGGGGGTTTTCTTTTTCTTGGCCGGCTTGTTGCGATTGTGATCCTCCAGGTCGCCGATGTTATCATTGTCGTGGTCGGTGTCGAACGAGGCCGATGCCTTAGGAAGGGAGCTGGACATGGAGTTGGAGGACTTGAATGGATCGGAGGACTCATCGAAGCTATTAGGGTCAAGGCCATAAGAAGGCCTGGTCAGCTTAGGAGAGTTGGGGATGCCCTTTTTAGAGGAGAAGGGGTTGAAGTTGGGATCGTCCCAATTGTCAGGTTCCACGTTGTAGGCTGCTTTGGGGATGGGGATGTCATCCTCGCTGCCGTTAACGGCCGCAACAGGGGCGTTGTCCAGCCTCTCGGACTGCGGCGCCGGGGCCTTCTTGAGCCCCAGCTTGGGTTTCCTAAGGGGCATCTTGGCACCGGGCTTCTTGCCCAGCTTCTTGGGAGGCGGGGCGGCCTGATGCGAGGCCTCGCTGGTCTCCTCAGAGTAGTCAAACTCCAGCCTGACTGCCTGGCGCCTGGACACTATGGGCTGCTCCTCAGGGTCGGTGCTGGGCTCCCTGGGAGGGCCAGGGGACTCCCGGGGGGCCGGCTGCTCAATGTGGGCCTGGGGACTACCCGAGAGGCTTGGAATGGAGGCGCCCAACGGAGCTTTCCGACCCAACTCTGGAGAATTGGCTATTTTACTCCCGCCGGTCTTGAACGGGTCTATGTTCTCAAAGTTGTCCGGGTCCCATTTGTAGGCAGCGCTGGGGGGTATGGGGGAGCCCTCTTTGTCCGCTGGGCTGCCAGCTAATGGGACAGGGGTCTCCTCTTGACACGGGGGTGAGGGAGGGGAGGGGAGGCTCTCCTCTGGACTGGTGTGATTAATCTCCTCGGGAAGAGGAGGCGGGGTTATGACACGTGACTTCCTGGTCCTGCATAGAGTTCCTCCAGGGCTGGGGGTGGCAGCAGATCCCCCTGGCTCCTCCTGGGGCTGTAGAGGGCTTCCGGTGCGAGACTTGGGCCTCTTACTCTGCTCCGGGGTGCTACTGGAGGATGCTGGCTTCTGGCTCTCTGAGTTAGAGTTCTGCTTGAGAAGAGGATTCTTCTTCAGACACCCGGGACGGACCTTCTTGGGCCTGCGGAGTGTGCCTGGGGCGCTCTCGGTGCCCACGCTGAAGGAGTGCGTGTGGGGACGGAAGCTCCCCACCGCAGGGTCCTCTATGGAGGCGTCTAACTCTCCTCCCTGGAGGCTGAGAGAGCGGGTCAGGGAGCGGCTTGGCAACTCTGCAGCGACTACCTCAATGTTGTACGTGCCGCTGGCCGCTATGGGCTTGTCCTCGTCAAACACAAGAGAGAGAGAGCGGCTGGGCGGGCAAGGCGACGTCACATCAGGTTCATCCTCGCCGGTGTTTGCTTCTAAGATAAAAGCTACAGAGACATGGGACAATGTTTGTTTATTCCAGGTACCTTCCAGGTACACTGAAAATGTCAATAAAATAATATAAACACAAAGCGATATATATATCGTATGATGATAGAAAAACATCTACCGTCTTAAATTATGCTTTATCGTTTATATCGTTGTTGGGAAATCACTCTTTACTCCAATCATTTTTTAATTTCTTCAGTCATTTGGAGTCCGTATTATGCGCGGATTACTCGTTTGCTTTTTAATGGCGAGGCTTTTATTGCACTTCCAGTAACGTGTGTAGTTTTCGTCAGCTCTCTATCTCTCCACCGCTGTCTATCTTTCCCTCCCTGAGCTCCATGTGTGTGTGTGCGTGCGCATGTGTGTGGAGTGAGCCATGCCCGCCCCTCAGTGGAGCAGAGAGCACGGAGAAGCAGCTCGTGATCAGAGAAACACTGGTGAGGCAGATTCGTACTGAGTCTTATGATTGATTAAGTTTAACCTGCCAGCCTTCAAGTTGTATTGTGCATGGGGCATCGCCCGTGCTACTGCTGCAAAGTAAACAAAACGCGCTAGCTAGCTACCTGGCAAAACACATGGACATTACGTTCGGGACATATAGCCTAACCAGGATGTAGTTTAAGACTATGAAAATATTCGATAAAATGTCCTACCTCTGTATTTTGTGTCTATGTCTGGCAAGCTCTTAGAATATACAATCTTTCAGACGAGTTTTCTTAAAGAAACACGTTTCTCAACACCATGATTGCCATGGTCTAGTTGCGTACACTATGCAGTCAATGGCTTATGTTTGCATTAGTAAACGATCATAAATTACAGCAGAACGCTGTAGAGACTATATTATGTTTATTTAAATTCAGTGTAACAAATTTAGTTAATCTCCTCTGCTCACTGTGGTTCAGAGGCTGCCCCTCTCCACACGTTCTATTCTATGAATGTGAGCACACGCCTGGGTGGGGGGGGTTCATTGGATTAATTTACAGAACTTGCTATATTGTGATATGTATTGTTATCGGGATATGACATTTTGGTCATATCGAACACCCCTAAAACACATCATATCACAGTATACCATTGGTGGTCAGGATACAGTGAGTTACTAAAATGGCATAGGCTCATTTAGGTGGAATTGAAGCGAACAAAGGATACACATTCACATGTAGTCCTCTTTCATGCCACTAGAGGAGGCTATAAGTCCATTTTACAGTATGTACAATCTCCTACAAAATCCTCTTAGCTGGGGAAAGCAGTCATTGATGTTCAAATAACTCACAATATGACTCAGACAATATGGTGTGATTCTTACTATACCTTTGTCAACAGAGGCTAGTGGCTGGTTGTGGGGATCTGTTGGGGAAGCTGTCTTCACTGGTGTAGTGGACTCTGGAGTCTCAAATGCTCCGTCAGAGTCTGAACTCCTATAGGAAAGAAGAAATACAGATGGAACTTGTGTCTGAGTCCAATATTACTGTATCTGTTAACACGTTTTATAAACAAACATTATATATTTAACAAAAAAGCTTGACCTCTGATATATTGTGATATACCATTGTTATATTATTTGATGTTTAATACTGTATTCTACAATATCGGATTCTAATGATGGAAAAAAAAATTCAGATTAGGACATTTTCTTTTTTCAAAGCCTGTCGTCTGTGCATGCTGTGATTAGTGTTCCTGGTGGAACTGTATCTAAATAAGTGCTGAATCTGCAGTGAGGAGGTGGATAACGTCACGCCTGAGACACGTTAATGCTAATGTTCCCCTCTCTCTCACGCACGCACCACACACACACACGCACGCACGCACGCACGCACACGCACGCACGCAGGCAGGCACGCACCACAGCTGTCTTTTAAGAGACACGGTTAACCCACATCCAATGAAGCCAGATCACTCATTGAGAGGATTAGAGCACACATCCAAAGATCTCAGTTCAGTGATATTTGACCAGTGGCCACTGAGACGCGTGCACACACACACGCACCCATCCCCACACACACACACGACCAGACCAAGAGCTGCGTGTGTGCCCCGTCCATCCCCGCCACCCAACCCACCTCACCTCTGTCCGGCGGCAGCCTTGATCATACCGTCGTGGCGCGAGCCCCAGGAGAGGCTTCGGAGGAGCCCCAGAGCGGGGTCCGAGCCGGGGCTGTCCCCGTCCCCCGACCCCCCCAGCAACGTGCCCCAGCCCCAGCGAGCCCACTGCAGTGGAGACAGAGCCTGCCACGCACTCACAGCCATGGCGGCACCTTGGTCTGCAGCAGGTAGACGCCCCTGCCGCTCACACAGCCGCTACGCTAACGGCTTCTAGAAGGACCGGCTCTTCCCTGTGCTTCACACCCTGGGACCGTCTGTCTGTCTGTCTGTCTGTCTGCCTGCCTGCCTGCCTCTTCCCAGTAAGGAAATTGTATAGCTCCCAGTCCAGAGGAGACAAGCTGCAACACACTAGCTCTCTCTCTGCCCTGCTCCTTCTATTCTGCCTTCTCTCTCTCTTTCTCTCTCTCCCTCCCTCTCTCGCTCTCTCTCGCTCTCTCTCGCTCTCTCACACACCGTCCTTCTGTTTCACTCTCCCTCCCTCTCCCTCTTTCTGCATCCCTCTCCCCTCCCCTCAGTCTAACCAACCAGTTAACACTCCAACAGCCAAGTGTTACTGTGTCAGTACACAATACAATGGCCCCCCTGCAAGGCGCTGTGATGAAGTGCCCGTTCTCTTCGTCTTTAATAAGACCTCACTAATACTCTGTGCCCGCTAAGTAGTCCCTCCATATTGGCTGTCGTCAACGCCGAACGGTCAAATCCTGGGTGTCCATCTTTAATCCGCAGTTAAATAGCACCTCCCGAGTTTGACTGGAGTTCACTGATATCCTGCAAAGCTTGTGTTTGGCACAGCCTTTCAGATGAACTGCTTACATAGCAGTAGTAGGAAGGCTTACTTTCAGCCCACGAGAGGCTTGGACAGCCACATGAAATTAGATTCATCCAACAAATAACACAAAGGGTGTTAAAAACAGCATTCAGTGCTCTTCCATGTTGGTGCTTGGCTATCATGTGGCAGACCCAACTCTTATTAAAAGCCACATGCACACACACACAATGAATACCGTGGAGGGATATGAGATATGGGCGCTCATCAGATTGATCTCTAAAGCATCTCTGGGACTTCTCCTGGGGTCATAGTTAAGGCCATAGCCAGAGCCCTTGTGGGGGTCTTTTGTCAGAGGCACATGCAAACATGCAAGGATTAACATACAACTGCCACCGCAAACCATGTCACGGAGCTGTGGGGGGAGGGGTCACCCACCATCAGCCACCAATGACAATCATTGAGAGCTGAGGGAGATTTAAGTGCCCCTTGAAGGGAATGAGGGGTGCGTGTGTGTGGGGGGAGGGGGGGGGTCAGGGCACATCTAATATAACCTCCTGGATGGTGGGTCAATATGTCCCTCCCGGGGGCATGTTACTGCGGCGCTGGAGAAAGCCGTGGAACACTGAAACATGCTCCACAAGCTGGTCTCAGCATTCTGCCAGCATCTCTCCTGAAGCCTGAAGAGCTTGGTGAGAGCACTTCACTTAATTTCTAATGACTTTGCATGTAGTGTTCCTAAGCATATGCAATGTACAGTGTAGTGTTCATGTGTTGACTCTGCTGCCAGGGCCATACTAATCACACTGCTGTTAGTTCACTGGTGCTATGGCATCACCTGACACAATATAGAGGCCAAACAGCAGGAGATCCTGTTGTCAGATGGTCATATTGACATCTCAATGAGCCACTCTTATGGTGATCATGAACGCAGATGCTCTGCTGGTGTGGAAGAATTGGGAGGTATTACCGTATAGGAAAATATATATATATATATATATATATATATATATATATATATATTTGTGAAGAAGAAAATATAAGATAACAATAAGCAATCACTATTATTGTTTTAGAGCATGCTCTGTTGGTACAACCATTTAAATTTCAGTTACGGGTGTACTGTAAACCCCTGCAAAGGACATCACGCGTGTTGCTATGGCAACTGGAGGCTGTTGGCGCCATATGTTCCACGTTGGAGAAAACAGAGTGGCTGGCTGCACCCGGCCCCAGCCAGTGCACGCACATGCGCACGCCGCACACGCGCGGGCAGAGAAACGAGGTGCTGAGCATCTAACAAAGTGGGCTGCAAAAAGATATGCCACCACATCACGGCATAAAAGAGAAGCACAGGCTCCTTATTCAGTAAAAGAGACACTGCCTCTTCATTCTGTTGAGTCCAACTGGCTCAATGTTATTGACCTTTAGCTGGTTCTTGGTTCATAATACCAATGGCATCTTAAAGCTATTTGTGAGACAAGTACATCATACCGGCTCCTTCAGTGCATTCTGCTGTGACTTCATCCATGTGGTTCGGCAGTGTTGTACATATCAGCAGCAATGGAGGTCTCAGAGCAGACATGGCGTGTAGCGTTGCAGCACTAGAACAAAGAGAGCAGGCGCTAATAGCAGCCTCTCTCTGGCTCAAATGTCTGCCTGGAGACAGAGGCTGCAGTGGGTGGTGGAGGAGAGGCGATGGCTGGGGCCAGACCAGTGTCTGCTCCCAGCCACGTCTATTTGCTCTGACTCTGCACAGCACTGGAAGGAGAACTGGCCAGGGAGAAGAAGAGGGACCTGGGCGGACGCCACTCGTTGTGTAATATTCTCAACCTTCATACACACGAAAACTTTCACTTACTATTCTCTCCCTATACTGCATCCACTCATATGGGGTTTAGTATACTCGTTTACAGTATTTTATAATATAAATATTATGTGTCTATATCCTTGTTTCTTTTGCTGCTGTACACACCAGATGTTTTCCCTCAGAGGATAAAAAGGTTAACAAACAGATGAGCAGAGTCACTGTATCTTTAAGGTGGAGTCTATTCTCTGCAGACATTTCCCATGAATACGTGTGGTACATTAGAGGTGGAACAGTGCTGTCTAAGGAAAGACAGGATTGACTGGAAGCAGCACTGTGATTAGCATGTCATTGGATTAGCTGCAACCCCACTGCTGTAGACTCCTATCACAGTCTCTGGTCTGTCACCAACTGACCCGTTTCCACAACAAAAGTTGTTGTTCACAAGCTCTCTCGCCTCTCTTGCTCCAAGCCTCTGTTCTCATTCCAACTTCCTGAAATGCCATTTTATCTGCTGTAAGCATTCTGGACTGATGATACGAGGGCATCATCAAAACCCCATCAAAAAAATCTCTTTATCTACTAATAAGTTGCTTTGGATCAAAATAACAGCTAAATGATGTCATTGTAATTCAAATTAATGTTAATGAGAGCTAATGTCTATGCTTTTAAAGGAAGCAGTTCAAATGATGAAATAACATGAAAGAGTTATGAGCTTTAAGGTTTAGACAAGCACATAGGAAACCAACAGAGGGAGCTCTTGTGCTCTTTTGCATTGAAGGAATGGATGTGGGGTTAACTAATATAAAACCTGTATTATAATAAAAATACTAACCAAACTTGTCCTGTAAATGCTTGCATAAACCCCAAAAGGGATAGAGGGAGAAACCATGGGGGACAAAATAGGTTTTAAAAGGTCAAAAGGTCTGTTTGTTTGTAGACAATGGTGATTTAGTGGGTGGAAACACAAAGAGTTAAAACAAAGACTTTGCAACAGAACAAGAGTGCAATGAAGAATATTCAACCTGGGGAAATTAAAACATCTGGAGAATTACTTTTTGTCCCTCTAACCGGACAGAAAGATTTTTCTTAAAAGAGCAAATGCCTTAAAATTATTTCCATTCTGGGTGTAAAACTGAGCTTTGATCAAACTGTAGCATGAACATTGCTCTCCTGCTGTATGAGCTTAGAATTCGCCCCACTAAAAGGAATCCACTCGCTTCAGATTCTTGTGCCAAACAAAGGCCCCAGACAGAAGGGATCATCTCTTTGCCCAGTAATACCACCTCCAGCCTCATCTGAGACCTTGGCAGATGGTAGCCTTAAAACATCAGTCCGTAAGAAAGGATCCACGAGAATAATATTCTACCAGCAACTACAGTATGTTGCCTACTGTATATGGCAAGTTATAAATAACAACTGTACAGCTATAGGAGAGAAATCCATTCAGTCAATGTAGATGCTTTATTTGGGTATATACAGTAATTATTTTTTCTGAACCAGTTTATTTTTTACTCTATATAACTACATAACTATATCAGCAAAATAGATAATTTTAGCTGTTGAAATAGGTCAATAGCATCCCTATCTCATCTTACGTTAAAACACAACAACTTTAAACTAAGTGTTTGCGTTAAACCACAAAGTTGCAAACTACAAGCCAAATCAGTATCAAGTAGCCTACAGAGCACATACTGTAGAGTCAACCATCTTGGAGCCCTTATCTGTCAAGGTGTAGAAGCCAGTACCACATCATCCCCATAGCATATTACATAAAAGCAAAAACACACTTACGGAGCTGGTGCTACCCGGTGCTCTAGCATGTCTGAGATATAAATAAAACAGAAAACTAGAGCACTCTCCACTCTGTTCTTCTCCACATCAATCTCCTCCACCCCCACAGAGCGTGTTCCATTTCAGCCATCGTCACCAGCCCCTGCTCCCGGTGCACCAGCGGTGCCCTGCTTCCCGCAGCAAAACATCACCCCAACAGACTCCCAAAGACAGGTTGCATATGGTACCATTGTGCTGATCCATCCATAATGGAGTCTACACAATAACCAGCCACACACACTATACCAGGGGTAGGCAACCCTGGTCCTAGAGAGCCGCAGCCCTGCATGTTTTAGATGTCTCCCTGCTCCAA
>JAOEGT010105608.1:0-12836 GCA_025447795.1 Speoplatyrhinus poulsoni
TAGTACTCTTTATATTTGCATAAGTGATGCACAATTGTAATGAAAATTAACCAAAATATACTTACCTGTGGTGTTTTTTTTTTCAATTAGATTAAATCAGCCAATGAGTGCTCATGAACTGTATGTAGGAAACTATATAAAAACACAAGACATTAGGTTGATGAAAATTATAGGTAATATAAAATTCAGTTAATGCTGAAATCCACCATGATTTTATTTGTAAAATAATAATTTCATTAATGTTAACCTTACTCAGCGATGCATTTGTAGATAATTTTTCATTTAAGATATCTTGACACGTTTGGCATATAGGGAAACAGTAACAGGCAAGGGTATGTACAAACAACAACCATTAATATTCCATATTGAGAAAACAAAAAACATATATATACTAGCAAGTAAACTTAAAGATCTATTAACACGCAATACTAAACAGGAGGATGAAATACTATGAAGTGAGATTGCTTAATTGTCCATGAAAAAACCCTGCTGTTACTGGTGAGGATCTACAAGGAGACGAGATAGGGCTTGTTGGTGGGAATGGTCATAGTCGTGAGACTCATGACAGTAGGCACTTTCAGCTGCCACAGTTCTTCTCCTTTAGTGTGTGTGTGTGTGTGTGTGTGTGTGTGTGTGTGTGTTGTATTGCATTCTAGTTTAGCTAACTTCAGTAATAGTTTAATATCCTTGTATTTGCAATGTAAGTTGTCCTTGAGTGTTTAGAAAGGTGTCCCAAATAAAATGTATTATTATTATTCAAGATACCCAAATACCATTTACGGATTTAACTTGAGAAGACCTCTTATCTGCTGAGCTAGTGTCTTGTTTAGTACAAAATATGCTATTAACAACAAAACATTGAAATACCTACTGTAAATAACCCATGTTGATAATATAAAATATAAACGGATAGTCAAAATGTTGGACTTTTTCCATGTTGAATGTTAATGCATACGTTTGTTGAATTGAGAAATGATGTTCTAGCACTTTTTAGCGTTTAGTTTTGTTGCTGTGGTTTTGCTTGGCTGTCTTTCACATTATGACCACATCCTCTCTATATAACCACCACCACGTCGTTGTACAACAGGGCTACCTTGAAGAAAATAACTGAATATAAGAAAAACATAGAGCAGAGTACAGCATTCTTATCTCAGCATCACTGAATGCATCAAAGTGATAAAATCACCCCATGTAATGTTTGCACAAACTTCACTGATATGAGGTTATAAAAATAACTGATGTTCAAAAGATGAAAATAAATACAGCGACAACGATAATCCTTCATTTGCATGCTAGTCTGTAACCTGGTTGTATTACGTATGTGTTCATTAATGATAAGGCAAAACAGACGTGGCATGATGCCGTAATCAGCAGAGTTCTGTGTATCGGTTGGAATTACTTACAAGTTACTAATTGAATTTGGACACGTTTGTGTGCGTGTGGGTGTGCGTGCGTGCGCGTGTGTGTGCACAGGTGCACGTGTGTGTTTTCCAGTACCGTAATGTGGAATCAACCATTAAACTTATTTTCCCATTCACTGAGTTGTTATACTGAAGTGTAGACCCTGAAAGGGAAAAAGTAGGCCTGGTATTGTAGGCCTATAAACACAAGCCTGTGTCTGTATCCTCCAATGCACACCAACTACACACCAAACTCTGTTTCACTAATCACTGTGCACCTGTGTGTGACTATAGGGAATGATGATTATTAAATTTGGTTCATTATTGGTTATTGATTGGTTTACCTGTTGTTTGTTGAGAGCCTGTTTAATAATGTTACATGCCAGGCTACCTCTGGTGAATCTTCACTTCATCACGTAATTTGTTTTCTCGTGTTTCAGTGTTTTGTTCAATATGCACCTGCACTCACCACCTAAAACACACTTAAAAGATGCTCAGTGGACAAAACAGCTCTCTTCCTGTTTTTGTAGATAGTATTTCTGCAAGAACTATGCCTAAAAACAACTTTATAATAAAATAACATCTTTAGATCATCATGAGAGTATCATGAGGGTAGATGTTAGTCATGATACCCTAGTTTAGAAATAGATTCTGCACTGATAGCCTATTTAGAACGTTCCTCTACCGACAAGTCATTACTTTTTTAAGTCATAGATTGCATCTGTTTCAGTCTTGGCTTCAGTCTTGACAGAAAGCTAAATAGGTGTAAAATAATTTAGGCATGTTGGTTGCTCTGTGATCTTGCATGAGTGTCAACATTAATTTGGGCAATATAGTCAGATGTATACTGGTAGTTCAGTTAATGATGCAATCCTTCATTATCATTTCTTTGTTAGTAAATTAATTTTACCAAATATTTTTTGAAAATATTTAAATATGCATGTATTATTTATTTATATGAATAATACATTTAATCTGTGAAATACTTAACATCAGTGTTACAAAACTGATTAGGAAAACAAATATGTATTATTGTAATACGGATTACTACCACCATATATTCATTAGCAAACGTTAACAACACAATGAACATGTAGAACGTGTAAGATTACGTGTTGTCAATGTTGCCAACATAGAATACACTACCTGGTTAAGAAAATACTATTGCTGTTTAAATTCATATTAATGAGGCCTACACATCAAATAATTTTATTGTTTCTCTATAATGACATTCATTTCAATAAATCTGTTCATTGCAGGTATATTGCAAGTATAGTCAGCTATTGCAAGTTAAATGTAAGATAATATCTTTTTGGTAAAATTCAACAAAATCTCCTCGCATATCTTAACATTCTTCATTCTCTGTGTGTGTTGATAGAATAATCTGATACTTCTACACAGCCCTGGCTCCGTAAATACAGGACATAAAGAATGCTGCGAACACCGAACGTATCAACATAGCCATAGTAGACTACCACGCTTTACTTCACAATGTGTGAGGCAGCGCCTTTTGATTTGAGCTCGAGGTAAGCAAGAATGACCGACCCTGCCTTTAACTCACTAACTGATACATAATGTAATTTTAGTCCATTGTAATATCAAGTAAACTCATTTACTGGATATATCCAGCAATTTGTTTATAGCGATTAAAAGTCAACATTTTACCATATATTGTTATCATATGAAGCGCCTTTATGCTTCAGCAATAGCTGGCAGCAATGGCGCTTTAATTCGTCTAGACCGTCTACACACGCTGCGACAGCCAGATAATACAACTGTCCGTCTGCTGACAGCTGCCTGTTCTGTCTGATTGACTAGATCTAACTGTCTTTCATTCATGGGCTTGCTTTGCCACGATAGTTCACCAGTCTTTCTGGCGGTCAGCCTCTCTTCATTGGACGCTCTATGTGTCTCGCCATCTAAACCTGCCTCTCCTAATCCACCTGTCTCTATGCTAAAGAAACGCTTGCATTCTACCCTCTCACCAGCAGGTGTGCTGTTTCCACCTCTCTGCAGCATTATTGCCCTGAGTGAAAGGGAGGTTGTGGAGGATTCCTGCATGCATGTGAAGAGGTGTGGAGAGGTGACCACATCACGGAGATTCTTCAGGCTTCTCTCATGGTGACTAAGACTTGAGCACCCCTCCTTTCTGATGGGTGGATGGGATAACTGCCATCCCCTCTCCTCTCTCCATCCTCCACGGGCGAGCCTAGCTGCAGCTAATAGTACATTTGGCTCTGTATGCAGGTTCTCCTGGAGGTCTGAGGCAGCACAAGCTGGCATGGCCCGGGACAGACCATTGACTGGAAGACCATAATATAATGGGTGGGGAAGAACAAAAGCAATATAAATGCACATTTTCAATCGCTTTCTGTTAAAATATACAGTATATACTGTACATTACATTTATAGTTCTATTCACTTAGTACAGTAGGACAGGATGTATAGGACACCAAAGCACAAGTCAAATGAAGGCGCAAAGCAATGCCTTTGCATTAATGTTAATTTTCTTTTATGTAGTTTAGTCTAAAAACCGACCTATTTGAAATGTTGAGCTTAACACTAGAACTGCCACGGGGGACATTTTACCTGTTGGCAGTTTTAGGTACAGATTCTTGGCGGTGTAAAGTGTAAAGACATATATATATAACATGCAAAAATATTATCTGAGGCCCAAAAGCATTATTCATGCATTATCTCTTCCATATATGTTTATTTTAGTAATACCTGAATAATACTCTGGTTAAAATGATCCTGATTGCTGTCATGGCCTCCACATATGCATTGCCTCTCTCTCTCTCTCTCTCTCTCTCTCTCTCTCTCTCTCTCTCTCTCTCTCGAACCAGAGCATATCAACTCATCCAGCAACCAAGCCTTCTATATAATCTCTGCTCTCCTAGACTCAGTCTTTTATTCATGCTAATTTTCTGCTGACCACTGCTTACTGTAGCTCTATTCATTCTGGGAGCTCTCAGTAGAAAAACATTTGTCTGTTAGCGCCTGCTTTTCAAAATCACTGTCAAATGTTTGTTTCAAAGTGTTTTGCCTATTTCCATTGAACAAGAGAGCACCATCCATTGGTTTTCAATTGAGAGTTCTTCCCAGACTGGGTTAGGGTTCCCCTCATCTTTTTGCTGATGGGAAGGCTATCAATAATGTCCTCAAGTGTCCTCTGTAACAATGTCCGTTCAATAACACAACTGAATGGTGTATGTTTATTAGTGAGAGCGATAGGTCAGGCTGTTTGACAGAATACCTTCTATCCAGTTCAGTCTCCTCTACCCTGCCACTGTCTCCACACAGACACCGTCTGAAACCTAAAGATGGACAATTATTATTAAAATAATCAATTAAATACATTTACTGTTAAGGTAAACTGGATATCAACTGGTGTCACCTCATGTCTTCAGCGAGAGATAGATACATAGGTATTGTAGATAAAACACAAAGCATACAATAACATACAGCTACAGCATAAATGCATTAAACATTATAAAGATAAAGCAAATACCTTTCTGCTAAATATAATGGATTCCGTTTTCCTTCTCTCCTCTTTTGCTCCTCTCACTGTTGGACTCTGTCTCTCGTTCCCTCTCTTTTTATCTCTTTCACAGTAACACAATCGACTTTTGCACCCCCTTCATTTTCTCTCCCCTTATCACACTCGCTGCTACCTGTTTGAGTTCAACATTGAGGCTATGTTTGGCTGTTTGAGAAGTGACAACGATTCAGGCTAGTTTACATTCATGATGAAAGCCTTTCCATTTGTCCAAAAAGAAAAGAAGGGAAAACAAGTCAACTGCTTTAAGTGGAACAAGAAAAAAAGCCCTTACTACTTCAAATGAAATATGAAAACAAAATAGCACCAGTGTCTTTTTATTACCATTATTTTAGTATTATTTTGGCATGTGTGCCTTCATCATGGAGTAAAGAGAGAGTCATTTGGAAATAGTTTCTTGCTAACCCGTAACACCACATGCAGATAGGCGTGGTGAAAATGTCAATGAATACCAAAGGATGAAAACAAAAGAAGAGAAAGATCATCTGGTGTCTGTGTTTGGTATGCTGGGATAAATAAGACGTGTTACACAGGCAGTGAGGAATTTCACTTCAAACCGGAATGTTTGGTCTGCCATATTGGCTCATAGCTATACAGTCTGCTGACAGACCATATGAGACAGTTTGGTTTTGAAGGGATCACTTGCCGTTATAGGTTTAGATAACACAATATACAATAAACTGGATTGGAGGTTTAGATTGCCAATATATTAAAAGCTCTATTTTCTTTTTATGGCATTGTCTGGATTTCATTTGAACCTTGAACATACTGGACAGTCAAGAATGAAAGCAGAATTTGTCCTCAGTTTATTGATTCCACTGTCTGAGTTGAACAGGTTTATACTGCTTAAACTGTGTGTGTGTGTGTGTGTGTGTCATCTAGGCTGTGTACATGACAGTGGTGAACTGTTGAACTGAGTCCTTGTGAAAGAGAATGCCCGCCTATCTGTCTGTCTGATGTTCAACTCTTTGTTTTATCTCATGTTGCATATGATATTGCTCAATATTCTTATATTAAAATACACGTGTGTAGATATATGAGCATATTAAATGTAGAGGGAACTTAAACATTAGATATATAATGATGATTATAACAATACTGACAATAAGTGTCTATCTTTTGGTTTTTCACTGGCTATGTGAGATTAGTGCCCGCGCACTGCTAAATAATTGTTTAAATGCCTAAACACATAAAATCCATATACAATACTTGATTAGCGAACACAGACCACACACACAGAGTATAGTTCATGTGTCACGAGGCACACGGAGAGAGTTTTAATAAAGAGCAACAAGCGTGTTTCAACACGCACCCACATATACATGCACAATGCCCAACAAGGAAGTGTACATGTACCTGCTTACTAAATGGACCACAGGTGGTTGCTAGTAGGCTGGCGAGTTTGACCGCTGTAGCGCTGCAGATCTAGGAGAGGGCGAAACCACAGGCAAAGTCATGACACTATTTCACATGTCTGTGTTTGACACTCTGCCCTATTTGTATATTATATGTATGTATAATTGTTTAAGCTTTTTGGTCCATGCAAATGCAACATATGTTTGAACATATGCATATATTTAGCTGTTTGTCATTTACCCTACTTTCCGATGCTCCAGGTCCAATAAACTGAGGAAGGTTTGTGCAAGAATTTGTCCCAGAAGCATGACGATGCTTTGCTCACGTACATATGCACACAGTTACCGTGTGTGAGTCAGTGAGTGCACATCTAGACAATAATAGACCACACAACAGTGGGCACACCCTGAACATAGACTATGGAATGGATGTATAGCCAACCAGACTGGTTGATGCCATATGCTTATCAAACAAGCCAAATTAACATGGGAGGGGATCTGATATACCTGTCATCATGATATCTGACATCTGGGTATTAAACATGCCCTGTGTCCTGTTACTGGCCTGGCTGTGGCAGGGCCACACACACACGTCGCACACATACACGCACGCACACGCGCACGCACGCACGCCTACACACACGCGCTCACACACACATGTATACATAGGGCAGGGCCAGTGACAATTACAATATACAAGTCTACTTTTGCAAGAATACGTGGAAAGGAAGCCGCGCCTCCAGATCTTCTTTTGCACTCTCAATCCCATTTTGAAGGAATGTATATTGACGTAAACCGTTTTTGGATGCATAGTTAGAATATACTGACAGACAGAAGATGGACATGGTCAATTCACTTATCGATCATTGTCAGGGGCATTGGCACCACTGTTTTATATATATATATATATATATATATGTATAAGAAAAACCAAAACAATTGTTAGTATGAATAGTTTCTCACCCTCTCATAGCCTCACCCTCTCTCGCAAGAATTTGCCTGACTGGTTGGACTGGTATGCTGTATAAAACTGTTCTGGATGATAAGTGTTGTTAGATATCTGGCATACACTCACCCAGGTAAGACATGTTCCTTTTACCTCTCAAAATCACTCCGACTCCGGATAAGCGGGAGAAAATCAATGGATTATTTTTATTATTATTATTATTATTATTATTAGTAGTAGTAGTATATTATTTCTGCTACAAAAAAGCTAAATATTTAACTTTATTTCATTTTATTTGTCTAGTTTTATCTTTTATTATAGGTGAATATGTGTTTTCTAATGGATTTTCATTTGTTTCATGGTTGTATTGTGTAAGTGCTGAAACTATTGAAAGGTTTGGATAATATCAACCTCAGATAAATATTATTGGTATAGGAAATTATAGAGTAAATGTATCACTGTATGCACAGTGTGAATGTAGTACTTTATGTAGTACGTATGTACTGTTTGTATGGATGTATGTATACGTACAGTTTGTATTAATGTAAGAAACTACTGTTTGTTCCCTAGATCACCATGACCTCCAAGATGGTAATCCAACAGCCTCGGCCACAGATGCACTCCACAGTCTCTGACGAATGGCAATCTGCTATATGCGACTGTTGTGATGACGTTCCTGACTGTAAGTCTGGCCGATGACTGAAGAAGGAACATTTTCAGTATATATCTTGTATAATGCTAAAAAGCAGGGAAGACGACTGTAAGGGTTTCAGTGTGTGTGTGTGTGGTGTGTGTGTAGGCTGTTTTGGATTCTGGTGCTGTCCCTGCCATGCCTGTACAACAAGCAAAGCGTATGGTCAGCCTCTCTGTCTCCCCCTGCTGGAGATTTTTGGCGGCTGTATCCCACCTATAAACATGACTATGAGAGTCTCCATGCGCCAACGCTATGGGATCAGGGTAAGTCTTCTGTCTGTCTGTCTGTCTGTATTTGTGTGTCGATAATACCGCAGAGACTAGAATGTTCTCACAGTAATGTAATTTTGTCTGTGTGTGTGTGTGTGCAGGGCACCATGTGCAAAGACTGTGTCGTTGCAACTTTTTGTCCATGTTGTTCCTGGTGCCAAATGTCCCGCGAGATTAAAAGCCGTGATGTACCAATTGTCCTGGTCGGCGCAAAGAACTCGTAAACTTTGACCAAACCACTCCATCAACACCCAACACAACACTATCATACATATTTCTTTGAAATTGTAATATATTATGAGTCAGCAAGGTTTGGCGTAACGTGATTTGTAGTTGTTAATAATAAAGATAATAATAAAAAAATATAATAATATTAATTATATTTATAAGTACAAATATATTTTCAGGTATCTGTACTTTACTCAAGTATTTATTTTTCTGACAACTTTTTACTTTTATATTTTAACACATATCTGTACTTTCTACTCATTACATTTTCAAAACAAGCTGCTTTAGTGTTAATGTTTTTGTCTATTTTGCATAATTGTGCGCCTTCCCAATATAATCAATATCGATTTCAAACTAAATAGATTGGACAAAAAAAACCTATTGGTGCATACGTAAATAACGTTATAAAATAAAACAGACAAGAAAGGGTCAGCTCATATTTGAGAAACCATCAGCTCCACAGTATAGACTAAACTAATTCAGATATACCAGAAAAGGCCATTATAAATGAGAGATGGAAAATCTAGTGGCATATCTGGCGACAATATCTAAATTTAGTGTCAATGCTATAGTCAACTCGATCTTCTGTGTTTAGCCACATGCTTCTCATCTACATCACATCACATTGTATGTCATGTTTTGCAATGCACAATAGTATTTTGGCATGTCTGATCCATCCCTGGCAATATGATACAATGGGAAGCAGCTGTGGTTGGTCGTATTGTTCTTGTTTTTTTCATATATTAAGCAATTGCAATATGTTTGTGTTTAGTGTTTTAGAGTTTTGAAAATAACATATAAATGTGCTAATTGTACTGTACTACATAGTTTCGGTTGTGGTTATGACTGAGAGAAAATAATCCATGAAATGTGAAAGATGTAGGGCCTACAATGAATCCATTAGTGTCAAAGCAATAAGAAATTATTCAGTTTAACCAACATATACTGCTGTTGAGTTCACAATGTGAAGAGTTTTGAGTCCTAGCAAAACTATATCAGGATATATTATGATAACATTATATTTGTTTAAATTTTATTAAAACATTAATCGATGTTCAGTTTTTGCCCTGAAACTGCCGGTACAAATGTTATAGTCTATATAAAATTTATACTTTTTACTTTTCACTTTTCAATACATGAGTACTTTTTAAATTTTACTTGAGTACAGAAGTTAAATAGTTTTACCAGTCATTTTTTTCTGTACTTAGATTTAAGTAATGACTTTTGTACTTTTAACACCTCTGCTGGCAGGTATGGAAAAGCTAAAGTCTTTCCATATCTTATAAAAACTGTTTTTCATTCCTGTCAATTGTTTTGTTATTTATGAATCAACTACATACTACATGTATTATATTATTGTATATCTGTAACGATATATTGCCCATTAATGTAAATCTTTACAAATAAAATGTTACAACGTGTGCGTTTGTTGTGTGAAGAAATAATGACCGCATGATGGCGCAATTTCCTTCAGAATACACTTGGTTAGCGAAATGACTAAGTCTGCTGGAACTGCTAATTATTTCTAAATAAATGAAATACCTGAAACAACACATTTTGAGGAACCATGCTAGAACCATGGTACAGATTGGGTGGATCTGACTTCAGGCCCTGACCTATGGCTATAGAATATCTGATCTTGACATATAGGCTTTACCACTGTGCGAGGGCACTGAATGGGCATTCCCATATTTTTGTGGAGGAGCACAATAATGCCACCAACAACCGTGCGTAAGCTATGATTAAGCAAATATATATGTAAAGGCTATTGGGTTTTTTATAATTGCACATTCCCGTAAAAAAATAGCCGACTAACCACTTTGGCAACACTTTGCCACAATTGTAGTATATGGATAAGGCCCAATCCTATGCTAACAGCCATCATACAGTATACTCCATCTAATTCCCTCTCCAACAGAATATGATGTGTGTAAATTATAGCCCAAAGTGAATAAAACTCACTTTGAAATTTAAACGCATATTATTTAATGCGCAATGTTCTCTGTCACGTTCTCAATATGTTATCTTCCAAATTAGATGAAAGATTAAATATCCTAAAAAATGTAATACTACATGATTAAACCTATCTAGCCTAAAAACAGCCAGCCAGCATATATTAGTGATGCAATTTATCCTTCATGTTATTTACTTCCTGCTTTCAATCGCTGGATGAATGTCAGGCCTACTCAAGATACAAAGCATATAGGCTAACCTACTCATGGATAATGTGTTAAACACCTGTGAATAGTTCCAAAATGGCCTATAGGTGATTTAACAAAGATATTTCCTGTGAGGACATTGTTTGTTTACAATGGATTTTTAGCAGGTTACAAAGAAACATTGGCTATATGCTATAGGACTATATGTGTGTGTGATATTAGATTCCCAAACTTTAAATAGGCTAGGCCCCAGTCCAAGTCATTCTGATTGAACTGGCCTGGCCTATTATTTTCCCAAATTTTTAACTAGTAAAAATGTATTGATTAATTATAAACTAGATCACATAGTAGGCTAGGTGAAATACTATAAATTAAGTATAATTTAAACATATATTAATTTTTATCTAGGCCTATTAAAACCATCATGTAGTATAGTTTCCAAATATGAACAAGGATATTTGACATAGCAAAGAAACACACAGGCTATAGGCCTACACATCAGAAAGTATAGCCAATAATAATTATATCTAGATAAAAGCAGCTGCAGACTGGTCGGCAATCACTTTTGGGCACAGTGCACACCTGTCGCCTGTTAACGCCAAGCAAGTTGAGTGTTTATCTTAACATCAAACTGGTTGGATGGGCGGTAGTTTTAATTAGGTGGCAGTCGCCCACCCACACCCACCCGTGGCTATGCGACTGTAATTCAATTGCATTTATGTAAATTGTTGTTTTTATGTTTGAAACTGCATTAGTTGCTGCTGTCTTGGCCAGGACACATTTGTATTATAGGCTACATTAGATTTTAATCTCAATAAGACGTTCCACCTTGTTAAATAAATACATACATATAAAGGCCCAGTGTAGGAATATCCGATAGTACTATACAGGCTAGGTAGCCTATATCTTTTCCCACACAATTTCATTCAGACTGCGTCTGATCAAAATAGAAATGTTTAAAATATATATACTCTGACAATCAAGGGACATTCTCTCTACATCGGGGTCGGCCCACGTGGGCCTGTCACAATAATCACATCACAGCAGGTTGGGGAACGAGCACCTTCCTTCGTCTGCCAGGCTGTCACAGCTCACACTGGGTTCTACCTGCACCTGACACGGACAACATAGTAACTGGTATGATTTACGATCATTTATAATTTTTTTCCTATACTTTTTTTGTGTTTCGATTGTGTATGGGAGCATGTTTGAATTTGTTTAAGTATTTGACTTCGTTTGTGAAGTAAAAGTAGCCAAAGCTCGCTAACGCTAGCTAGCCCTGTTACCGTAGCTACCGTTAGCTAAGTACTTTTTTCAGTACCGTAGATTGTAAGTGCATAAAAGTGACTTGATAATAAAATGTTATCACAGTATGAAAAAAGTGCCTTTTATATTTATATTCCCATTTTTAACAGGTACAAATTAATGGATTAATTAGAATGTATGCCACAGAGCAGGAAAAATACAATACATTTAGGATCATTAAAAATATATATATGTATTTTTATTTAGACTGCCTATATAAACCATCATGTTATACAGTAGGCCTACTTATGGCTAACAGTATATATTTCTAAATATCTATATTGTCTATAATGTCCGATGCAATAAAATGTTTGCTATGTCAAATATCCTTGTTTAGCATATTTCGAAAATATACCAGTACGGTACCGGTGTTGTGCCAAAAAGTAATTTCCTGACAGTGATTTTGCGCGCTCCCGCGGACGGCAGCCTGTTAAAGCTAAATCCGTTAGTACATTTGTTTTCTTGTTGTTTTCCTGTTGTCTACATGCCAAACACCACAAATTTTTTTTTTTTTTTTATACAAGAAGCATATGTGTCACAAAGACACACCTTTGCTATTATCGTAGACAATAACTCCGATTAATTAGCACGTTTAGATTTACTAATCCAGAAATCAGCATCTGTAGACTATAAGGATTCATATTTAACAGGCTGCCTTCCGCGGGAGCGCACAAAATCACTTTCTGTGAGGAAATCACCTGTACCGTAGTCCAGGGCTGCATCTGAATACCCGTACTTGTCTACTATATAGTAGGCAAAAAGCAGTACGTCACAATTAGTAGTATATCCGAATACTCAGTAAGCAATTGGTAGTAGTCGAGTGGCATACCGGGTACTACCTCCATAGTGTACAAACGTTCCACACTACGCTATCCCATAAGTCAGTTGGGCACTATCCAGAAAAAAAATCAAAGAGAAATA
>JAOEGT010105619.1:0-12835 GCA_025447795.1 Speoplatyrhinus poulsoni
AAGAAACTTTACGTTTGCGACTTGGTTTTGTGTTTTTCGATTTGCTGCGCGCTCCTGACTTGGTTGTGTTTTTCGATCTGCTGCGCGCTCCTGACTTGGTTGTGTTTTTGAATTTGTATCGTGTTTGCACCTGTCGGTCACCGTAACTAACAGATACTGCCATTAATAAAAAAAAAATCAAAATCAAAAATAGTTGTTAATAGTTTTGTTTTTTAATAGTGTCTAATAAGCTTGGTTGCTGGTACTGTATATCATGGGGCATTCTTTTATAGGCATCAACAACCTTAACAACAATTTGTTTGGGGGTAGGTTAGCCTGGTGGTTAGGTAGTCAACACTCATGATGTTCTGGGTTCAATCCCCAACCATACCAGTCTACTAACCTGCTCCGTAATAGTTTACTGTTAGTCACTTTGAATTACAGCATATGCTAAATTGCCACAATGCCATGTTTGCCTATACAGTTTAAATAATCCCTGTATAAATAAATGAGATGTGCTGTCCCTAATACAGTCGTACAGGACAGCAGAATATGTTATTTTCAGTTGGAAACTCCATTGAGAGGCATGTAAATGTGCTGTACCCATAGCAATGTTACAGTGCTGCAAAATACCTTTACCCCACTACTAGATTTCTGAGATATTGTGAAACAGAACAGTTTGTACAGTACAGTATGTCTGTGGAGTAGAAACTTTGATTACATGATAAACAATGGAGTGGAACAAAACTATAAATTGAGATAGTAAAACTATTCCTTCCTCAGATGTTGTAAATAGTTAGCTTCACCTCAATGCTCTTCTGTAGCCTCACTCTGGGATGTTCTATAAGAAGCAGAAACTAGAGCACGATAGAAACATTTATGTGTACTCTGGTTTAATTTACAGGTTAGAACTCATTGACCATGTTATAGTACCCCAAGAGAGATAGAGCTGTAAGAGAGCTATCACATTGTTTTTGCAGTGCTGCATTCAACCACAAGAGGAAGTCAGGACTCCAGACAGTAAGCCTTATTAAAGTATTACTTATTAACACTGTATAGTCAACATAGTACAAAAAGTGTCTAGCTTACCTGGCATACAACAGGGTTCAAGGTCCCCCTCTCCCACTGCTAGAGGTTTATTTAAACACAGTCTTTGCTTGATTCAGGTCACAGGGCAACTAGCCATGTCTACGTCTACAGAAGCCAACACACCGAGCAGTGAGTATATAGCTATTTAGGCTATACATTAGAAGCGTATTTTCTGCTGTAATAGGTTGTGAATCATGTGCACATTCACAGAGTTAGCCAGATGTATGTAGTATGTAGTAGAATTAAGCTGATTTACATTCATTTGGTTTGTAGAGTAGTGGCACACATTTAAGTTCATGACCTCATTTACGATTCAAACTAATCAAAACGTTTTAATTCTCCATAAAGCTTTAATTAAATACTGTCTCAAAGGTAACATGCTGTCCCTCCGCTGCAGTATTAAATTAATGGTTGATTTTATGACTCTGTGGCTGAAAATTGACTTCCTGTCTTAAGTTGATATACTTTTGACTGCACAGTCCTACACACACACACACACACACACACACACACACACACACACACACACACACACACCTATATACAATACCTGTGTTCAAGCTAATACAATAGCTGTATATTTCCTCTATTTTTTGGTGCTGTTGCAATGTTATTGTCATGTACCAGGTGAAACCCAAGTACAAACACAAAGACAAGTAGCTTTGGTAGTTCAGTGTTTAATAATACCAAAAGAGCATGAAAAATCAGAACAGGGGCAGCAGGATCAGAAAAGAGGCGTCTGTAATCAAAGTACTGGCAGCCTCAGGTCAAAGGTACAGAATCACAGGTAGTCTTGAGGTCGGGACTGACAGGGTAATCGTAACTGGGTAAACTGAAAACAACAGGCAAAGGCAGATAACAGCGAATAACGCTGGTACACTTACTGGAAACAGACAAGACATATTGGCCAACAGCAAGCACTGGGTTATATACAGTACACAGGGATAATGAGAGGAAAGGAGGAATGCCTGTTGAGAGTGAAGACAAGCACAGGTGAACACAATAAGAGCAGTCAGGGTGTGAGTTATACTGTATTGTCACGTTTAACAATAATGAGAACTTCCAGCTAAAGCATTGCAATGGTCTTCTGCATTGTGGGTGTGATAAGGAATTGTTTTATGTATAGAAGTCAGCATCAGCCACGCATGTCATTAATATGATGCATTTGCACTAATCTTGGGCTAATTCTACAGTATCGTATTCAGCAGGTCACTTATAGATGAACAAATGTGACTACTAAAAGAAAATAATTACACCATTAATTGATGTCATGAATACAGCTTTGCAGCTGTAGTTGCCTAAAAGAGAGCAGGGGGAAAATAAGTCAGTGTTTGCCTCAATCTCTAACTGTACTGTTAGATGTGACACTAGTAAACACACCTAGTTACCATACAACTGACACCAAATTATATTATGTTGTTGAACATCTACTGCATATTCCACACTTACTGCAGCGTGCCATGTTACGGTGGTCTGCACCAGCACCACAGGGATAAAACAATAGCTGTTTATTTGGTTGCAATAAACATTTACTCCCAAGAAACCAATCTTTTGCTTTAGCCTGCACTTGAATGTGTAAAGGGTTCGTAAAACTCCATATCCTATATCCTCCCATAATATTTAGGACTGCATACAGGACAACAGATTTACTGTAATTCACGTCATCAACTTTGAAAGTTGTGAGTTGAAAAAGCAAGGAGCATTGTTACTGTATATCCCACAATATAGTTAACTGCTTTAATTTAGATTTTAGTGTTTGTTTTATTATACTGTATAGGGTTTGGAGGAGATAGAATATAGCAGCTGTCAGGAATTAAAAAATCATAGGTTGAAGATGAACATGTTTCATCTTCCGTGAAGATTTTAAACAAGAGTATGATCCATTGAAGTTCTACTAAAATTATAGTATATCATATACTGTATATGTATATATGCATAAATATATATATATATATGGCAGGCTTTGCATTTACTTATGATGATAGTTGTTGACCTGGCTGCTGATACTCTAAAAAGTCTAAAAATACACAATGCATATTATGTACAACCTTGACCAGCTATTTTGAGATAACATCACTCTGACCTCTGCATGAACCTTCTACACCTCCATCACAACGTTCAATGTCATAAAGTTGTGAAAATTACTCGATGGAATTGCAGTGCTACGGTGTGCAGTGTGTAGTAAAATGTATTTGTGTGTGTGTGTGTGTGTGTGTGTGTGTGTTATAACAGATATTGTTTTGCATATCTTAATTTTAACCACAGTAAATTGGCAAGAGTAAATTGCATTATTGTCATTATCGGTGAACACCCTACAGTACTAAAATTAAAAATCTGTAATTATGCCTCTCCTCTCCTCTCCTCTCCTCTCCTCTCCTATCTTCTCCTCTCCTCTCCTCTCCTCCCCTCTCCTCCTCTCTCCTCTCCTCTCCTATCTTCCCCTTTCCTCCCCTCTCCTACCTTCTCCTCTCCTATCTTCACCTCTCCACCCTATCCTCTCCTATCTTCTCCTCTTCTCCCCTCTCCTCCCCTCTCCCTGACAGTGTCCAGCAGGCTGAGGTGTCCAGAGGCCAAAGGTCTAGAGAGTGTGGCCCCCCTGGTGCGCTCTGTGGAGGAAACCACAGATCCCATCCCCACCACCATCAAGGGAGCCATTCCCTTCTGGATCAATGGAAGTTTCCTAAGAAATGGGCCTGGGCAGTTTGAGTTTGGTAAAGACAGGTACTGTAAACACAAACAATGACATTTCCATTAAAATATAGGCAAGGCTAATTCTTAAAAATAAATTCTTAAGAATTCTTATAAGTATTTAGTACTATTTTCACAGATATTAGGGCAAACACAGCTGATTCTAATTCTAATTAGCAATTACGGGTAATTAGTCATTGAAATGAAGAAATATTCAATGGGCCCACTATTGATTTTAGTTTCTGTGTTTACTCACTGCAGCCTGATATTTAATGCTCCATGCTATGCTGCTCTGCACAAAGTAGGTTGTGACAGTGGCAGTGCCAATAGGTGTGAATCAAATCATAGATGTGAGTATTGTAGAGGCGGAGCTTGCTAATCAGGATGGTTGTAACCAGGCTGGTGATTAGACATTATTTTGTATGCTTATGATAACTGTGGTATGACATACTCACCTATTGACAAATGTGCTTAGCCTACTGCACTGTAAGTCACTTGGTTAAAAGAGTCTGGTAAATGCTGTGAATGTAAGTATTTACTATGATATGTATGTTAAAGACCTGCCCAAAAGATGCACAATATACCTTTCATAATCTTTGAGCAAGATGCTTAACTACCACTTCCTTGATAGCTTGACAGTGTGTAGCCTACCAACTGTACCAACACAATGGTGCTTCGTATAGAAGTGTGTATACTTTTTTTATTTTCTTTGTAAAAATACAGCCATGATACAATTCAAAGACCACTGCACATTTAAAAATATGTAACATGTTGAATAATACTAGTACAGAAATACTGTAAATAAAAAGCAGAACAAATTAAAAATAATTTAAAAATAAATATATTACAAAATAATAGTAGAACCAGAGAAATTGCTGCAGTGAGTGGTTTCTTGATCTTATCCATAGGCAACAAGTCTGTGTGTATATGTGACACATTTTAAACACTGAGCAAAAACAGGTAAAGAAAACTGATGAACAGACCAATCTTTTCTTTTTATCACCCCTTGCTTTATCTCAGATATACTCACTGGTTTGACGGCATGGCCATGATGCATCGCTTTCACATTAGCAATGGAAATGTTACCTACTGCAGCCGTTTCCTGAGGAGTGACTCGTATGTCCGCAACTCAGAGAGCAACCGTATCGTGCTATCAGAGTTTGGCACAGTGGCCATGCCTGATCCCTGCAAGAACATCTTTATGCGCTTCTTCTCTCGCTTTAAGGTTCCGAGTGAGTGTTATTATCATTGTGTAGATGTTACATTTTGTGCTTTCAGTTCAATGGATCAATGGTATAGTATCAGTATAAGTATAATTCAGTAAGCAGTACCTTTACTTATTCATAGTGCCTGCCCTTGACTCTTCTGGATAGTGCATAGCTTTTACAACTGCTATGTTTTTTGAACATTTAGTGTTTTCTAAGGAGATAAAAGGTACAGTATGTGCATGCGATCACATAAAGCCATCAAAAGCACAAGTAAAACAACAGCAAAAAGCAAAAATAAATGTTACAGCTTAAAGAGAAAATAAAATTGTATTAGGAACAAAGAAGAAACCAGTGATATCTGTGAAAAACACGTCGGCTCTGAAACTCAAACCTTCTGTGTGTGTTAACAGAGGCCACAGACAATGCCGGTGTGAACTTTGTTAAGTACAAGGGAGACTATTATGTCAGCACTGAGACAAACTACATGAGACGGGTTGACCCACAGAGCCTGGAGACAAAAGAGAAGGTAGGCTGCTGTTTGCAAGTGAATAGTGCGGAGGATAATGTTCATTATGATGACAAGGACGAGGGTATTGACGTTTTTGACGTTTTTTTCATTCATTCTAGGTGGACTGGAGCCAGTACATTGCTGTCAATTCAGCCACAGCCCACCCACACTATGACCATGAAGGAGCCACTTACAATATGGGCAACTCCTACGGAATGAGTGGTAGAATTATTTTTTTACTCTCTACTGTATCGGTTTGCCATATGTCGTACTGTATGTCTGTCATCTTGTCTGTCGTCTTGTCATCTTGACAAAGCAAAAACTCAAAAACTCATGCATAAGATTTAAATGTACAGCACATTTAAAGAGAGCATCTGACTCCTACAGTACATGCACCCCACCCCACCCCCTCAGTAGTAACTAATCAGGAACAAATCATCAACAAACTGCTGTCTTTAGTGTGAAGTGATGTTAACACATAAATAGTCATTGGTAAGTGAATTAATAACTTGCTACTGTAAGTATCATGTTAATGAACCGGAAATTCAAGATTTGTTCCTGGTTGTCTGTGAATCCACTTAAAGGTATAGTCAGCTATTGCAAGACTTTTTCCAGAGATTGATTGACAAGCAATTTGACATATCAGAAGGCTGAGATGTTGCTATGTGCCGTGCAGGAATAACAAAAATCACTTAAACTGGAATGTACATCTCTCCATCAAATCTGTTTAAACTTAGATTCGTTGTGAAAATGTCGAAAGGATGTTTTTATGGGACATATAGACAATATAGACAGTATATATCCTACAGACTGGAATTGGATGTACTGTAGCCTTCAGATCATTCAATTTCCTTAAACCATGTGGAAAAACTAAACTATGCCATGGATTTTGAATGCAAAATCACAGGACAGCCAAACACATTTGATATCAAGTAATGTAATTACTATACTGTATCCCTTTAAAATTTGTAACCAGAAGAATGTAGTAGCCTGTCTACATGATATAACTCCCTTGTGGAAAAAGACAAAATTTTTGTTAAATTTACCAAAGATCTCCTCACATTTTGCTATCTTCCCATTCTCTGTGTGTGCTGAAAAAATTATATGTTATACTCACAGCCCTGGCTCCATAAATGGGAACATAAACAAAGTGGTGAACACTTACAACAACAATGCCCTTAGAGAGATATAATGTATTATTAATACAAGCCTTCAGTTCCAGTATGAAACCAAATGTAACCTGTTTTGGAGCTATTTTGATTTGATTGATATTGTAAGGTATGATTTCTGCTGGTGAATTTTGTACTTTAATTGATAAATTGGTAATGTTTTGTATATTTGTATTATTGAGATGTTCTTCAAAACAACAAAACTCTAAACTCTATACTGAACAGAACATACCAGCCCTAAATAACATAAGTTCACATTGTATGAGCAAAGCCAACATATATTTTGGCCCTAAACCATGAGTGATTCATACACTAGCTGTGTTATCTTAGTACCTGATATTAGTGTGCTGTGTTCAACTTTCTGATTCCATATCAGAACTCTCCTTGTCAGATCCCTTGACAGAGCTATATGAGTCTTTTTTGGCTAAACCTGTAAATAGACCATTACATACAGATGTCTGTGGTGGTCTAAATATTGTGTTATAGAAATCTGAATCCATAATTAAATCAAGATTTCTAACTTGCAACTGCATGTGGTCTTCATGGACAGCATACCGTTAAAATACCAGAGGTTACGTGTTATGGGTTAATAATAGAGCCACGGGGAAGTCATATGTCATAGGGTTGCTTGTATCCACATGTGTGCAAATGCAGTAAGATAGACATAAGAAATACAGACCAGTTTTAGTGTTGTGGTGAGGTCAGAATCCACACTGGAATTTCCCAAGGTAACCATTTGAGGTTAAATAGCTGTTGGAAAACATATTGTTCTGTAATGCTTATAAAGGGCAGGTTTGATATGGGTCTGTAATTGCAAAGACTACAGAGGCATCGGTGTAGTGCTTTTTTAATAGAGGTTCATTAATGACTGCAGTTTTCAAAGCTGTATGAAAGATGCCTGTTAAAAAATAACTATTAACAACAACAATCAACTGTTAACAACTCTGGTGGCAAACTATGAAAGGAATTTTTATAGCCTTTGTTTGATGGCTTAATACTGTATGTATGTTTAAGAATTTCCTCAAATTGGAGTAGGCATTCAATTGGCTATTAGATTACATTTGAATGGCAATGGAGGTGACTATTATTTGATGTACAGTAGAGGAAGTAATGACATTTGTAATGTTTTAAATCGTATTGCAGATAAAAAGAAAGCAAGCTCAATGTATTGCATTTGTCAGTAAGGCGCATTGAGGCTGGTTGTTTATCAGTGTCAACAGTAAAGTACATACTGCAGAGTCTAAATAGTCCTTTTCATTTTAGGATTGTATGTTTGCCTTTATACAGTACAATATATGGCATAGTGGATCTGGAGCCTTGTTTTATACCTGATCTGATGTATCAGACTGATCACAGAACACACAGAAGGCAACATTAGTTGAGGTAAAAGAAAATAGCTTTGTAAGGTCAACATATGCATTTTGATTTCTTCTTAAAACTCACTAGGAATATTTCACAAGGAATTAATTTAAATGATATCTGCTTACACCGAATCACATGCTGTACCTGGTTACTATACATGCAATGTAGCATGCCTGATTATATAAGAACTGCAGCATTCTGTTTGTTCCAGAAAACAAAGAAAATAAACTACTTTGTAATAAAAGCAATTATTAAAATAGAATCATCAAAATAAATAATTTAAAGGATATCATAGCAGCAGTGTATGCCTCAGATATGCCATTTAAGCTGTTTGTAATGAGTATCTTGTTTGTTGAATCTGTCTATTCCAAAGAGGAATCGGCAATGTATCCATTGGTGATTTTATTCTTGTACCTTGCATTGTGTGGTGGGGGGGAAGGGGAGCAAGGCATGCTGGTGGGGCTTGAGAGGTGAATCCTGCATCCATCTGTAATGTTTGAAAACCTCTGATTCATCAAAAGCATTTCCACAGCTGTTGACTGGCAGCACTACTGTGCCCGCTGTCTACATGTGGAAACATTCTAAGAGCTTTTCTTATATGCATATGAACATTTCTGTTCACCAGGTTACTTCTACAACATTATCCGTGTTCCTGCACCCGATGAGAAGGAGAAAAAAGAGGACACAGCCGACTTGAGTGGAGCGAAGATCATCTGCTCCATCCGGGCCACAAATCCTAGGAAACCCTCCTACTATCACAGTTTTGGTGAGATTCTCAATATAAGCTTCCCATTAGTGGGTTATATTTAATCCAATCTCAAATCTTGAAGTTGTGCATCACCCACCACCCGTGTTTTTATTCCTCTGTCAATCAGGGATGATGTGGGTTCAGTGGGGAAGGTAACTAACACAGAGCTTTAAGCCTTTATTCCCATGGTAATTCAATTTCTTTGACAAAGCAGGTACCAATGTTTTGCTCACTCTGGGGTGTGTCAGTTTGTTCTCAACCTTTTCATTGTCAGTTTACAGGTATACTGTATGCTGTACAGCTCTGCATCAACAGACCACTTGCATATAACTTCCTCTACTTTATTTTTCACACAAAGGCAGACTTTCCTTGTCTCGTAATCCTAGTCAATATTGACACATAATTGACTTGACATAATTGGCAGTATCTTTGCCCGCAGAGAATGTTGTCATACAGTTTCTGTGTGTTTTAACATTTTTCTTTGATCTAATTACCATGTACAGTATAATGCTGTGCATGCTTGGAGATGCATTATTCACAAGGACAATGTACTCCCTCAATTCCTATCACAGTATCAGAACACCTCAGCTCTGTCCATAGGGCTCTGTCAGACCGTGTGGCACCACAAGTCTAAAACGGGTGGAAATGTGTACCATCATTGCACTGTTATTAGTTTATCTCTCCAATCGCAGCTAAATATAGACACATCTGTTTCACCAGCTAGTCTAAATGTAAAGCGTTCTGTTTGCTATTGCACATACTGTATATTAGATTATGTACAGTATAACACAGAGGAACAAACCAAAACACCTCAAAGCAAACATTTTTCTAAATGATTTTTAAATGCCATATATATTTATAAACAGACATACTGTATAGTTTGTACAAATCATAGCACATTTATTGAAATGCCAACTTACAAGTCATGGGTAAGGAATTTTGAGTTTGTTGACAACAAAACACAGTGGACAATTATGGACTATTTGTGCATAATGATAAACTTGCATTTCCAAATAGTTTTGAGTAATATTTCTCTCCATATCTAACAATCCGACTGGACAATATGTTCCTTCAAACAGGACAGTGCACTGTAATTGTGCTGGCACAAAGCACTGTCCATGGCAGTGAAGCAGAAAAACGTGTTACCGTAGTAACTTCTTGACACATAAACCACATCAGTTCCTTTGTGACAGTGCTGTATATTCCCTGCCACCGTATTATCCAGGCCCTCATATTGACAAACCCAAGAGGTGTTAGATGTGGGTTTCACCGGTTTCAAAGGTAATATCAATCCCATGCAGCTCTAACCAGAACATTGCAAAGAGAAAAAAAATACATTATTTAAGTGGTAAATGTTTTATACCGGTTAAATCAATTAAACAATGTTCTATAAATTCAATTCTAATTACAGTACACATTTGCATTGTCTTTCAGCTCCAACAAACTCCATATGTCCAGTGGCCATGTGTTTGTGTGTGCATGTGCTTATATGTGTAATATACTTCTAATGTCTAATGTGAATGTTATCCCGGCTCTGACTTTCTCCGGCTCTAGTCATGTCGGAGAACTACATTGTGTTCATTGAACAGCCCATTAAACTGGATCTGCTGAAGTTCATGCTGTACAGAATTCAGGGCAAGAGCTTCCAGAATGTGATGGCATGGGAGCCAACGTGTGACACGCTCTTCCACTTAGTCAACAGGCACACAGGCGAGGTGGGTTATACCTTCCCACGTTACATACTGTATAATGTGTCAGGTGATGCTTACCGGTGTGCAGAAATTATCATAAAAGGAACATTGTAAATCTCGACATTGAGATTTTTCCCCCTTTCTTCCACCATTAATGATTTTTGATGAAGTCACACTCGATTGGTGCAGCTTTTTCTCATATCGTGAATTGTTACTTTCAATTTTCTCATCCCATTACACACTGTACCGTACCCGTACAGAATGCAATATCTAACTTTTACATCATTTTACATTATCATGGTGGTTGTGGTGGTGACAGTGTGCCTCAAACCCTAATGATCACAGTGACATTCACATTATTAAAATGTATAGAATCACACACACACACAGACATGCGTATGGAAATGTATCTTTTGGCTTTGTATAATGCCACTAGACTCGGTGTGACATTTTGATAATTAGATGTGCTTCTTCCTACTATTTAATAAATCCCGATTGTCTCCCCATAAACATGTTCTGCCCTTTACCTGTTTAACTGATAAGATGCCAATTTCTGCCGGGGTTCCTATCTGGTCATGTGACCACCACAATAGGAGAGCAAAGTGCAATACTATGGGCCACCCATGTTCACACTGCACCAGATCAACGCTTTTGAGGACAGCGGCTTCTTGGTGATGGACATGTGTTGTGGGGATGATGGGGCAGTCATTGGTGACTTCACGCTGGAGAACCTCCGCAGAGGCCCAGGAGAAGAAATGGACCAGGTGAATAAACAGACAGGCAGGAAAACACAGGGCTGAATTAAGTCTGGCAGTGATTCATGAGGCTGGTATTGCAGACTAATAACACACAGGAACACCTGTGAGAATCTGTGCTAGCACACGCACAGACATACTATATGATACTTCATCATGCTGTATACTCAGTGTACATAACAATGTCTATATATAACATATATACCATTGTTTATATGAAATATACTGTATACCATTGTATATATTTTGTATCTTGTCGTTTGTGTCTTTGTTTTAACGTTTGACCCGCTGAAGGTCACAACGGCTGACGTTTCTCCTGTCTCTCCTAAGTTTTACAACTCACTGTGCAGAAACCTTCCACGGAGATATGTCCTGCCTTTATCTGTGGACGCAGACACCCCAACAAACCAAAACCTTGTCACTCTACGCAACTACACGGCTACCGCTCAGAAGACAGGACCTGGGCAGGTTGGTTTAGAGGGAACATATATTTCTTATTAATGTTGTAGCACAGACGTTGCAATTACGGGGGTGAAATGGGGGAAAAAAGCAACCCCTATAATTAAGCTGAATCACATCCATTCATTCCATTCACTTGCTGTGAGATAATAACATAACTCAGAGCGGATGAAACTTATTTCAAAGTCTACAACAATAGGAACAATTAACATTTAACATTTAACTACTAAGTGCTTGCACACACCTATATATACACACACACAAACACTGTAAAACCATTTTCCCCTGGAGTGACGCCTATGGGGTATTGAAAGAAAAGACGTGTTAGTTGTCATGGCTACTTGGCTAACACTGAGTTCTAGTGTGTAAGAACAGCATTGTGAAGCTGCTGAAAAACATCTACTTAAGTAATGCTTGCAATTTGGTAGCACTGCAAGTGCAAGAACTAATGCATTTGTTTTGAAAGGCTGTCTGTACGTTTTACTCAAACGTACGTCGCACCTAATTCCAAGACTTCTTGGGAAAGCATCCATCTGTGTTTAACCCGATAGCTCAGTGAGTGCATCATGCAGTTTCCATACAATTTAATATATGACATTTATCTAGCAGACACATTTCATCCAAAGCTACATACTACAGATCACTACAGTAACACATACTGTATTAATGAACAGACAAGAGGTTTGGTGTCTTTCTCAACAATGCAAATTGGTTGGGCCTGTTGGGTATCAAACCTGCAATCTTTCGGTTGAGTATTTATAAGGGATGGCACAATCAAATTTTTTCAGTCCCGATACCGATACAGTTACCTGCACTTTGGGAATTGGCTGATTCTAGTACTGACCCGATTCCGGTTAGTTTCCTAACTCTGTAAAAAATAATGCAACATGGGCTATATATGCATTTATAGAAATATCAATATGTTGTCATTGATGGTATGCATTAATATAGTATGAGATGTTTGGTGTAAGTTAAGTTGCAAAATAGACCACAACCAATCTCTAATTTAGGACTTAGATGCATTTTAGAAACCTGCTGCTAATAGCGTGGCCTGGGTAGGTTATACATGGCTGATGCTTGAATGTAGACCAGGGGTGCCCAACCTGGTCCTGGAGGGCCCCTATCCTGCATGTTTTAGATGTCTCCCTGCTGCAACACACCTGACTCTAATCAATGGGC
>JAOEGT010105630.1:0-12835 GCA_025447795.1 Speoplatyrhinus poulsoni
GGCTCCAGACGGGGGCCCCGGGCTTCCTCCGGGCAGGGTAACCTCTCCTCTTGATTGCTCTTTCATAGGGGTCTTCTTCTTCTTTAGTCGGTTTTTGTTACACTAAAAAACGTTTTCATAATTTAGACTCTGTATGGTAGTTACATTGTGCTGTCAAATATAAAAATAAACAAACACAGACAAAACAGTACTGTAAACCATAGTTTTATGCTTGTCATCAGAATGCAGTATAGTTAAAAGAACCAAACGAATTGATTCTTCTCCCATTACAACATATTTTGTATTTGATGCGATCAAAGGACTTATTCAGAATCATTTTATCAATCTTATGGATGATTGAAAACCACACATGGAAAACCCTGTATCATGAAGGCTCTAACACATAACTTAAGTCCTCTACAGTATTTGCAATGTTAATGTTTTATGACAATATCAATATCAATATCAAGTATGTTTGTGTTGATATACAAGTTATACTTAAATAATCAATGATACAATAGTAAAAACACACCAATCCTCATTTGCATTTTGCAGACTGAGTCACGCAGCATCGACGACAAACGAAAAACACCGACATCCCTTGTGGATCCAGCGCCCCTGAAGGACTGTGTGCCTTAGTAGAGCTTAGTAGTGTGTTTGCTTATGTGTATGGGCTTTATTAGGTGAGGCAGGGATATGTCTTCACATGTGAGTATGGGCTGTGGAGTGTGCTTCCAATAGGTGACTGAATACACACAAAAGTAGTCCAATAAAGTAGTGACTCTCAGCTGGTGGGTCACCAGCTGGTGTGGAGTGGGTTCAGTACAGTATGTTTGTTCAGCTCTGACAAAATGTTGAGTTTTTATACGTTTATGGAACATACTGTATTGTATGTTTTAATTTTTTGTCTATACAGTAAAGGAATGCAAACGATACCAACATTTTACTTTTATGACAACCAATGGAATTCTCAAAAGATTACAGTACATTACCACATTGATACTAATTGTATGCATTGTGTTGTTGTTTGCGGAATCATACGGTTCCAATAAGGCCAAAATGCAAGTCGAGGCTACCTAAAAGCCTATTGAAGCATACCAAAACCGGCAGGCAATATATATTCATATCCATAGTATTGGCTTTAAAATGAAGAACATTTCCAGGATTGTATTAAGCCCTCAAACAGACTCATACTTATTTGTACATTAACTGTTGCAACAGGCACATGTAGGGCCTCACCATTTTATTAGACTGACATTTCTTATTGAACTGGTAACAAATGGCATTTCCCCAGACAACTTGTTAACTTTTAAAGGTTGATAGGTTCAATACACACCAGGCTCAAATCAGCAGTGGATCACTCTGAAAAACAAAAGTGGAAGATTAGTTTCTGTCAATTTGAGGATGAGATGTACAACTTTGGGGAGCAAAATGTGGACACTAATGTATTTATAAGGTGGCATGGAGCATATTGATTTAGAAGCATTTATTAGAAAACCCTGATTTTTGGATATTGCCTATGTCTTAAAACTATAATCTTATTGTTTCTCAATGTGATTTTGAATTAATTACAAGATTGGCTGCATTCAAAACTTTACAGAATCATTATACTTGAACAAATTCCCAGGTTAATTAAATAATACATTTAAGAATAATATACAAACTTTGACAATTCATGGCTTTCTAAGAGCAATGAGTGAGAGAAACCATATTGATAAACTAAGGATATGCAAGATATACTTTGCAGACAATTTCTTCTGAGAAGGACATGCATGACTAGAACCTGATAAATGCACTGTTCAAATAAATATTATACTGTTCATTACTCAACAAACTGTATATTTACATATATGCATATGAGCTAAGCCTAAATTTAAATAGTTTAGTTGATGGAGAAATGCTAGAATATGCAATGCATTGTAGATTACATACAATATTTATTAGGATAAACAAGGCATTGTGGATGCTAAAGTAAACCTCTTTTTACATAATGACATATCCTACTTTGTAGTGTGGAACTTTATTTCTAAGGCCGGTAGCGAAAAACAAAGCTTATGCAAAGTCAAGTTATTACAATGAGATGAAACTGAAATTATTATTATTATTTTAAGTATTATTATTATTATATAAAACTGTTATGAAACATAATATACTTTAGCCGGGGCGGGGGGACACATTATTTTAAGATAATGTTTAGTTATGACTTCATATAGTTTTCATTATTATGGCTTGCTTTAGACATTTAGCGTACCAGGATGTGTCTCACATCGATCTGGATCTCACGAACTTTACTGTACCATACAGTAAAGTTAGTTTTTGTCTTGGATCATCAGATACCATCCCTTTGATGTCCTGTTCGTGTGTTGTTAACCAGTGATCATGTTGGCATGTCGACCAGTGTAGAGCCTAGTCTATGTCATAACCATGTGTAACAATGTCAAGACAGTTGCACTGCAGCCATACATTATGTAAATCTTACTCTCAAATACTTCAATACATGTAATAACTTTTTGGTGGCAACCTTGTAATGTGTTTCTCCTTTGCGAGGGGGAGCGAGGTTCAAGTCCCGTGTGGGGCAGGTTTCACTGGCGTCATATTTGGTTTTAATAACTAAAAGCATAGTTGTACAGGCTTAAACGTTGAGACATTTTTCCTCACACTCACCTAAAAAACATCTCCTGTGCCACTGACTGTAGATGAGTTAATGTGATATCAGAATATACTGTATTATGTAAATTAATATGTAAATGCATGCAATACCTTAGGATAATATGCATTATGCATCCAATTCCACAAGAAAATCTACATTTTCAGAGGAAGAAAAAGTTGCAATGGATGCATACACCCTCCAGAGACATATACATTTTGTTTTCTCTTTGAAGTTAGGGTGTCACAATCACTAAATCAATTAGAACACAATACACAATACACAATAATTACATCTAAAATCAACTGTCCTTACTGTCATTAGATGAGGGATTTATCTTCAAGTGGCAAATCTGCCGACAAAGAAATACATGTTTTGATGGGAAAACACTGTGTAATTTATTTATTGAGCAGAGGTCTGATTTCACTGATTGTTGAGTGTCAAAAACATAGTTATAGCAGATTAACTGTTGATATTTTTTGCATTCCTTGTTTGGATTTGATTTTTTTAATTATAGTTTCTTGCAAAGTCAGTTTAATTTATCCATTAATTGCAGCATTGTTAAATATGTAATTCATGTTTTTATTTCTCTTGCACAAACAAACTGACCACTAGCTGTTATTATTAGCTGAACTCAAAACAAACAAAACCAGTGTTCAGTCGGGGGGGGCATAGTTAATTGTTAAATAAAATGTGTCACAAATCAAATGCTGAAGTACTAGTGTGAAAACATATTTACTTTAGAGGCTGGATGTCTGTGCAGATACTGTAGCTTAGTTATGTCCTTCAAATATCAGATTTGATGTGATACCTTGATGAAATTAGGTACCACAGACAAACCTTACATCTACCTCAAGTTAATTTATTTACGTTATCACTCGCTCAAGCTGAAATGACGCAGTATTCATATCCCTTTATAGGGATATACTTAGAAATTCAAAATTTTAATCCTAGAGTGTTATTGGAGGATATTATAATACATTATTACTATTGTAAATTTTTTCTAAATGGAACATTGTTATGCTGCAAATCAACGTAACAAAGTGATCATATACAATTCCTTGCCAGTTCCTTGCCAAGTTTTATTTTTTCAAAAAATATAAATATATATAATTAATAAATTTTCTTAAATAAATATTTTAATGTTTTTCATTTTAAGTTAATAAATATTTTAATGTTTTACATTTTAAGTTTATGTGTTTTTCTATTACAAATATATATATAATATTAGAAAAATACATAAACTTAAAATTTAAAACATTAAAATATGTATTTAAGAAAATTTACTAATTTTATATTTGTACTTATTATTTAAGAATATTTTAAACATTTGTCCACCTAAACTAGTATTTTTGATTCATTTATTTAATGTTTTCTTTCTTTCACGTGTCAATGTCCAGTCCAGTCCTTTAGGTAACTGCTTCATTGTACTTTATGAAGCAGCTGCACTATTAAATAATTGTTCTAAGTTATAATGCAAAAAAGTACTATATATGTCTTACTAAACACAATGAGCAAAAAAAATAAATAAAATACACCCCTTATGGATATATGTATCCATAAGGGGTGTATGTATAAAATATGGTGCCTTATGGTGCCGTATTCAAATATGGTGCCTTAATTTTTCATGAACAGATTTAATTAACTTATTGAAATCCTATACAAACAACGGCTATCTCATCATGCAGCACAACTATTCAACTGTATATTGTGTGAGTTTCATCGACCTTCCATTATTAGTTTTGATGTTATAACAGTAGATGTCGGAGTAGGTAGGAGCACAAGAGCGTATTTTCGGAATTCCGAAAGTACGCTGAAATGGAAATGCTCAGGGCAACTCCTGATTGGTCAGATGCCCTGGTGTAACTAACTGTGACGTAGCCTGATTTTCAGTGAATGGCTGGGAGAAATCAATGTGCTTATCCTACCTCACAGAGACGTGTGGCAATGACATTTTGAATGTTCAGGGAAGTGACCAAATATGGTTCCTTGCCCTACAAAGGGATTTAATTAAGGTGCATGAGAAAAAATACAATTGTCTCTCAATTGCTTGGATTTGTTAAAAATCAAAGTGTAGCCTGGGAAGATTAAAATTACCTGTGAATTAGTGAATAAGAAAGGATTGCCATGCTCATGTGATTTCCACACTCAACTTGGCAGACATACTAATTTCACTAAATTTGTGCCCCATAATTTTGCACATTATAATAGTATTCCTTACATCCTCCTATTACTGTTTCTTACAAAATTGTCAACTAAGAGTGTTTAATTAAATTAATGTGGTCACACCCTTACAGTAAATTTAAAAAATAAATAAGTAAAATAAGCAAACACAAGATCCACGGCTACAGTATGAGCTAATAGGTTTCACCCCTTCGCCTCTGCCAAAACCAGCTCTGCCATTATTCACCGCCTGTCCCTGAGCACTGAGCATGTAGAGCTTGAGGTTGACACGGCCACTGTCGTGAGGATTTTGAACTTTATTGGCACAAGAGCACTCAACCTCGGACAGTCTTATTTTATTCTTACGGACGTGGAGACAGATGATCCAGATGCCATTTATCACAACATTGTCAGATGGCTCACTTGTGGCTGTGTGCTGAAAATCTTTTTCTCCCTGGCATTTCTCCCTGGCAGCACAAATTGACCAGTTTCTGACAGAGATACAGTAGGGCAACCACAGGAAGAGCTTGTCTGACCTTGTCTGGTTGACAAAGCTCCATTTTCTGATCTTATCAATACCCCTCTATGGGTCAGACCAGCTTCAGCTTTTAATGTTGCATTGGTTTCCATGAGAAACATTTTTCAATATCACCTTCAAGAGTTTCTTCAGGTTTAGAAAATCTGACAATAACATGAATTTTTGACACGCTGCCAGCAAATACCAAAGCTGCCAAAGTGGACATATCAGTTGCTCTATTGAACATTATTAATAGTGTGAGCCCATAACAAAACAGTTTTTCATCAAACTCCCTGTTCGTCTGATAATTATAGAACACAGAATAGACATAATGTGTCGTCTTGCTGTGCTAGTGCTTAAATGTCATTATCATATAAGTCATATTAAGAGGTAATTATATTAGAATCTTTATTCATGCATCAATTCAATTATTCAATACATTTTCCATTACATTATCCATTACATTTGTTAATTTGTTCAAAAATAAACAACACACACTTTGTTTTAACAATGTTTAAATGTAAGAGAAATATTGTATTCTTGTGGTTACTGAGGACAGAGTGGGTCTATGGTAGACATCTCATTACTGTGTTTGACCTTTATGTACCTAGCTTTCTGTACTTGTCAGTAGGATTTATAAAATATCAGTAATGTAAATTAACTCAACACTCAGCAGTAATAAAGGTTATAAGATGAATTGTGCTGTAGTTCAAACCTTCTGCACAGCTTGAGAAAGAGTATGATCCTGTAAGAATAACATGGCTGCATGCGCACACATTTCTCAAATTACTCGTGTGTACGTGTGTATGCAGTATATGTAATTGTTGCATATGTACAATTTGGTAACAGCAGTGTTGGGATAACAATTTATGTTATATGAATTATGTAAATTCGTTAATGACATAACGACAAATGAAAAGTGAATGTTACAGAAATGTATAGCTGCATTATAGTTTGAGCTCTGGTAAATGTACTATAACATTTCATTTTTCTTCTCACCTAGGTTGGCTTGTTTATTACTGTAACCGGAATTGCAAGAAAACAGCACACATGTTGTGAATAAGCCGTGTTCTGATATAACTAACAATAATGACATTTACTAAATATATGAAAAAAGTCTAACATACTAAGTACTTGTTTTGGAAAGAAAACAAAATGGAAAATCCACTCAATGTTAAAATGTTATTCTCGTAAATGTAATCAGAAATTTGCTGGGTACACTGTGGGTTTGTTGTCTTTTGTTTTGGAAGTGTTATTCCTTTATTGCTATGGCTGGATAATTAGACCCACGGCCACAATAGTGATGACCACTATTATTCTATCTGTGTGTGAAAACAGTTTTAATCTTAAGCAAAACAAGCCAATCGCCTGCATGTGTAAATAAGAAGTTTTAATTATGGCATGTGTAACATCATTTGATTTACTCTAAGGTCATTTGAATTATATTACCAGTAATCCTTCTTCTATTACAGTACATGATCTGTCATTGTTATATTTCGATCAATCAGTCGAGGTCTCATATCAAAATAATTTCACACATTTGCTGGTGTGCTGATAAAGAAAATTACTAGTGGATAGATGATTATGGTCACCATGTCTACAATAATTACATGTCCACATACCTATTTATACAGTGCATTCAAAATACTGATTATATTACATTCCTTATTGTTAAACAGAACAGTGTCCTGGGTATTGACATGTAAAACAATGGTTGTAAAGCATGTATGTTTTGTTATAAAAATGCCTAGAGTGAATGTCAAAACCACCATGTTGGAGTACTTTAATCCAAAAAAGTAATTACATATTACATGTAACTTATTAAAAGTAAATAATTCAGTAACATATTAACTAAAATTATTCACAATTATTGATTATATTTAATAGTAGCCATATGGACTACTAGCCTCGCGAGACCATCCTGATCTCGCAAGCTTCAGTTTAATTTCGCTGTGAGAGTCTGAAAAGCCTCGGAATCATTTTGAATGTGTCGGAGTAGCAACTGAACTTTCCAATCAGCGTCGTGTTTATAGTTATACGGGCATGGTTTAGGTGTGCTGACCATTTTGCCGACAGTGAAAACGACCCGATGGTTCATCCAATCAACTGCCAAGTATTTTTTTTTTTGTACAGCCATTCACAAACAGTTTCAATGTACGGCTCCCCAGATGGACTTGTGACAGCAATTCCTCTGGCTTGTCGGGTTAATGGACTACAGACCTAATTTCATATTTGCCGGCAGAAGAGCTTAATATTACATCTTAACTCCAGTTCGCAAATACCACGTATATCTAAATCACAGCTGTGCTCTTGACTTTATGATCAACATCTCAATTGACCCAATACTGTTGAGCTTCCATACCCTACAAAAAAAAGAGCCCATCCCTTTTTTTACGTTTATGAGCTAGTTTCAACCACTAGCGCTGATGATTAATGCCTTGTGTAGCCAATTCTATGAACTTGTTCTCGAACAGTACTATACAGTAAACTGCCCTGCCATTGATTTACACATTTTTTTTTCTGAAATCACAGAGGACTCTTATGAGTAACGAGTTCATAAGACACATAATTGCTTGAATTGTAAATTAAATGTGATTATGTAATTTAATGCAATGTTAATGCAATGCATTACTATTATAAATTACGCATTTTTGTGTAGCGCGTTACCCCTAACACAGATATCAAGTAATAAACACAGAGACACTATGCACATAAACAATTATGTAACTTGAGTAAGGAGTAACAAGTTATATTGCATTTTGAAAGTAAACTTCCTAACTGGTTATAGATTGTTGTGACCAATTATCAACATCCACTGCCAGCATGCAGTATTTCTAATTCATTGGTTATCATCAAAATATTTGTTAGGTTGTTTTGTTTTCTGTTTACCTCACACTCTATTCTGACTTTTCTCACCCAGCAATGATCCACAAATCCCTACCTTTTCCGTTTTCCAATTTCAGCCGCTTCCTTTGAAGTGTGGTTTGATGAAAGTCGCTCACATAGGCTGGACCTCTCAGATGACCCTTCCATTCTTTCCTGAGAAAATTCATCAGGCAGAGTTGGCCAGCCCTGGGGATGTGTGATTCAGCACTCAAGGTGAGTGTTTGTCACAGGGGCTTCAGATGCACAGATATGGGTGGAGAGTGGAAGATATACAGATGTGGAGACCTATAATGTCCACAGTTAGAGTTGTGTGTCTGAGAATGTTGCTGCAGTCAACGCAGCTCAATGTGGTCATACCCATAGGTGTAGGTTTGGGATGAGAGAGTAGAGATATGTCCATACAAATGTTAAGGGACCATTGAACTGTCCCTACAAATATCGTACACATGCTATTTCCTTATATTGTAAAAGTTTTTTGTTCATTTTAAATAAAAATGTATAAACCTTAATTTGACTCAACAATCTCAGTTTTTGAGATTTTTCATAATAATGAAATCTACGTTCAGTCAGTGTACTGTACCTCCACACCATGTCCATAAGTATGCACTTGTAGCAGCAAGCAACCTGTAGATCACCAATAGCAGGGAAAGATGTCCCTACCCATTTTCAGCCTAAACCTACTGTGCTGTACTGTACTGTACTGGGGCGTGCAGGCATCCAAAGGCACGACGACAGGACTGGTTTCAGAAATATCTTTTATTTCGGACACAGAAGGAACAAAATACTTCCTACAGAAGCTGATGAACCAACAAGGATAAGACAACACAGGCTATAGGACAGGGAACAAACGAAAGACAGGTGAAAGCAATTTACAATCAACTTAAGTTGAGTAACATTCAAATTGGGGAAACAGGACAGCCAGACTGGGGCATGGATCCATCCATCCATCCATACACCTATCCATCCATCCATCCACCCACCCATCCATCCATCCATCCATCCATCTTCTCCCGCTTATCGGGAGTGGGGTCGCGGGGGCAGCAGCTCCAGCAGGGGACCCCAAACTTTCCTGAGCCACATTAGCAAGCTCTGACTGGGGGATACTGAAGCATTCCCAGGGCAGTGTGGAGATATAATCTCTCCACTTAGTCCTGGGTCTTCCCCGAGGCCTCCTCCCAGCTGGACGTGCCTGGAACATCTCCCTAGCAAGGAGCCCAGGGGGCATCCTTACCAACTGGTTCCTTTTGGGGCAGGGAACACAGGGAAAATAAACCAAATCAGGAAAAACAGACTGGGGTGGATGGCAGATCGTGACACCTACTGTATGCTCATGGTTACAGCAGCCACGATTCACCAAAATCTTCACTAACCCTGCCTGGCATGCTCTCAAAGTGATCAGAATCAATTGTGAAAATGATAGAGAGCCAGTGTAATGAAGTCAGGATTGGGGTGATGTGATGTCATCTATTTACACCCATCAGAAGCCTTGCTTCTGCTTTCAGGACTAGTTGGAGGCAGAAGAGTGACCACGGACTTATTTCGTAAAAGGAGAGAGTTGTCCCAGTTAGAGTCTTGAGAAAAACGAGGGCATGGTTGATTTTGTTAAGATTATGAGAGGAATAGTTTGACGAGAAATTACTGTATTACTTTCTGTACTTGCTGTTCAAAGTTAATTTCAGTGTCAAACGAAACTCCTATAGATTTCCAGCTATATACTGTACAGTGGCAACAGTGCGTAGAGTTGGGCACCATGTGATCACTGGGTGAACACTAACTCCTCACTAAGTGTCAAAGTTTCATTGAACAAGACACCTATCCTTATCTATTCCTGGTAGTCAGGTGTTGCATGGCGTGGCTGTCACCACCATCGGTATTATGTGTTCTGTGGTATTCTGTGTGAATGGGTGAATGCGAAGAAATCCTGTAAAGCTTTGATTGGCCGGTAGGAATGTTAGAAAAGCGCTACATAAAGAAATGCCGTCCATTAGCAGGAAGGGCATGATGACTACTGAATCTTTTCTGATATGTTGTCATTTAGCTGAAGAAACAATCCAACACTTTGGATATTTGGAAACATCTGCAGCATTTAATGTGCTGCAAATACACACAACAGAAATACACGAACGCGCTACAAACATACTCATCACAGGCAAATAGGCGAAAGCCCTGCAAATACACACATCACAGGCAAATAAGCGAATGCCCTGCTAATACACACATCACAAGCAAATAGGCGAATGCCCTGCAGATAAGTATTTTGCATACAGAAATAGCTGACACACCAAAAATTGGCTGAGACGTGTCGGCAAGAGGAGAACATTAAGTATACTTTGAACAGCCAAAACGCTCATGCAACTAATACAGTAAGCCTTTAGTCTCTTGATTAGAATCAAGAGGGAAACAACTCCCGAAAAGATGATCCATCTCAAACAAACAGAACACAACTCCTGTATAATAAAACAGACTGTATAACATACTGTATATCCAGCCATGAAACACTAAGCATAATGGTGGGAGAAATACAAGTTACCTGTACTGTACATTATATTTCACAGACACGTCTTGAGTATTGCCACACGTCTTTCCATATAGAACCCAGTGTGTGCTGGAACATCCTATAAGCCTAACCCTACATTCTCCAATGGCCTAGTTCAACTAAATGATGGAAAATATAGAGTGTTTGTCTTTGAGTGAGAGGACACACCTTCATGTGGACTGACATGCAGGCAGAGAGAGAGAGAGAGAGAGAGAGAGAGAGAGAGAGAGAGAGAGAGACTCACCCTGCAGAAGGCAATTTGGTTTCTCAAAGTTTCTAAATAATAAAAGAGATACTGTACACCCTTATCGCACCGGGCTTTACCTTCACTGAGACGTCAATGCATCGCAATTATCTCCCCTTTTGCCCGACACACTGTTTGAACTGATGCAGCTGTATCACACACATTTATCCCCGTGCGCCAATTCGAAACTGTTGAATCGTTACACCCATGCCTATTTCTATTTGCATGGCTTCATCAGTCAATACACAGTGCTGCATCTGTGACAGCCTGTCTCGGCTGCAGACTATATCCCCTCCTCAACCATATTTGATTTACATAACTTATCCAGGAAATAATGTGACACAGTCAACCATAGATGTGAAGATATAAAGAGCTTTTTATGTCTCTGTGTTTAGCCAATCATGTTATATGTCTCTCTGATCACTTTCACAGTGGAGACAGTAGGCACACTAAATCAGAATTCAGTGATTTAGTTTCGCTGTCAGGGCCACAACTGGGTTCAAAAACGGGCTTTACTCCCCATCATACACACTGAACTCTCAGTGTAAACATTATTCTGGGTGTAAAGGTAAAAAGAAAAAAACACAGGTTGAAGATAATACTGTACATGTTGCTTAGTGCCACAATAGCTTGTTGTTCAACATGTTCAACTCGAAATACTGGTTATGATGTTGCTATTGGCAAGAGGCTCAGAGTATCATGATATTTACACCTTACCAGACACATTTTAAGAGTGAAACAGTTTGTATGTCAGATCACTGCTCACATGCTGGCTCACCCTTTTTCACACCAACCCTGTCTCACTGCTACAGTAAGACATCTTCGGATGCTGAAACATGTGCACGTGTACACTCAAGAAAATGCACATACTATTTGTCCCTGCAGGATTCTGCTTTTCACAACAACAACAAAAAAAAGAATAATTTGCAAATACTGTATTTCTTTGAAATTACCAGTTTTAAGATCTTCATTACGGTTACGTAAGAGATTGTCACAGTGTGAGCGTGAGTGCAAATGCAGACTAAACAAAACAGAAATACAAAAGCTCAAGCTTTGGCTCAGTGTTTTAAATGTACATTTGTATGTCAAAATTGCACAATAACCAACAATGAACGAACTATAATCCCTAACGGTACTGTATACACCCTCCCCTGGTCACACACAGGTGCACAGACTGAGTGATTATGTGGTCCGGTGTGCGAATGCCATTGTGTTGGGGATGTGCATGGCTGCAGGCCGCTGGTGCAGGCACCAGTGAGGTAGAACAGGGTGGGAAAGGGATGGGGAAGCACCATCCCTAGGGAAGCGCCATTTCTGGTAGAGCGACTTCAGACACTACAGAGATGCACAGTAGGCACAGTACTGTGCACTATACAAGCTAGTGACCACAATATCAAATCAACATACAGTATAGCAGGCTAGGATCAATTACATTATAGGCCTTATTCTATACACAAGTCTATTCTTTAAATTAACACACTGGTAAATGTGAGCAAATATAAATCTATATGGTTGAGTTGGAGAAAATAGTTTTTATATTAATATAACAATGATCCCAAAAGCCCTTTCAGACAGGACGCTACAGCGCTCTAACACCCATTAATTTATATGGCTTGAGCCACGCCGAATGTAACCGAATGTAACCGTTTGTTACACTCGAATTCAAATTAATATCCCAGATTATTAACAAACAGTTCATAATACTGTTTTAACTAAGAGATCCGCTGAAAAGATTAGTTTTTTTGCATGCTTTATGACGCTAGAAAATAAATATTCATTGTCTAGCAACCTCAGATTGAGGAACAACAATGTGGATTCCGTCCTGGTCGTGGAACAACGGACCAGCTCTTTACTCTCGCAAGG
>JAOEGT010105641.1:0-28012 GCA_025447795.1 Speoplatyrhinus poulsoni
TCCAACACACCTGATTCTAATGAACAAAATTAGAAGTGTGTGTGTTAGAAGCCTGATAACGACCCATTCATTAGAATTAGGTGTGTTGGAGCAGGGAGATATCTAAAACATGCAGGGCTGCGGCTCTCCAGGACCAGGGTTCCCTACCCCTGCTTTAAACCCTATGCTTCAACCCCAAAAGTTTCGTTATTTAGCAGTAGCATGCCAAAGCAAGAAATAAAACACACAAAATAGTAAATTAAACTTTTGCTCCACACATAGAAACATACATGTGGCTGGTAATATATGCTTTATTATTAATTATTGTGCTTTAAGTATTATTCTTTAATGCTTTGTTGTTTGGAATTCAAACAACATACAGCATGACAAACATTTGAAACGTAAAAAGAATGTACACTCATTAGTCATCTGGTAAAGGTCATATGCTACGTATAGCCTACATTTACAATTTCCACATGATGGCGCTAAAAGCCTTGTACTAAAACTCGCATAAAATAGCCTAATGTTCTCTCTAAGCTAGACATTGTAATAATTTGACCTACAGTAGTACACTATATTGCACAGAATGGGCATTAAGGCCTATCATGTTTAGGTGTAGCAAGAAGTGAGTAATGTCCTTACAACAGTTACATAAGAAGCATGCTGTCATAAGCTTGTCCACACATGCATGCATGTACGCAGTAGACTACGTACAGAAACTTGAATGTCTACACTGCTGCTATTCACACTTCAGAGAATTTCTTTCAATGTGATTGTATTAAGACTTTACTTCCCTGTGGAGTCTGATGGGGAAATCAATGTATAGCCTTATAATAAGCCTAAGAACAGGGTTAAACCAGGGTTAGCTATTCTCTAACCCAAGAAAAATAGGAGGGTTAGAAGCAGTAGGCTTACTAGGCTATGCTATTGTGTAGCAGAAGACTACTTTGCTTTCAGATGTATACATTAATAGTTTCTTTCGGATTGTGTTAACTAATTTTTAACAATCAAGACTAGAGGCAAACGCAAAATATGACTAGATAATAGATCATTCAAATAGCCTATATGCATTCCTCAACGCAAACCTGTTTTGTATCGTCATGCGTAATTTAAATAACTCTAACACAATTTTCATAGCTGCATAGTTAAAGCAGAGATATAGGACTAAACATAAAGTTAAAGTCAGGGGGGGTTGACTTTGGTTCATGTCAACACCTTGCATTTTCTATGTAAAACACACCCCGCGTGCAGGCCTAACAATTATTTCGCAAGAACTGAGTCAAGAATATGAGACCTGTTCTGACAAGAAACTACACACAGAGGCTATGGAAACTAGGTTAATGTGAAAATATGTCAGCATGTTGAGTCAAAAGGCTTCAGGGGAAATCAGACAAACTTACTGTGTAAAGGGGAAAATGTAGTCACTTAGTGGATCCACGATTTAGTTTAAATTGGATTAGGCTACAAATTATTTCTGGTTTGCAAATAATTTGTGTACCAGCTTCTTTATGTTGTTGCCCTACATATTATTGGAGCTAGAGGCCAGTTATGTGATCCATGCAGAAGGACATAAGTACTTAAGAATCTGACCCAAGAAACCTGTGTGAACAATTAACCAACCATTTTAGAAACAAAATGGCTTAAATAATTGACTGATTGCTTAGATGACTTTGATACAAAACACCTTCTTCAGAGGACTGCATTTGGGTGTCCCTAGTGTTTTGATCGCTGGTCCTCAAGGGATTTCTCTCAAATATGGGCTCAGCCATCCAAAAACAAAAATCACATAAATAGATCTAAGGCAGAACAAAGTTAGATACTGATGTAATTACTTTCAACTCAAATAAAACTACAAAGAACTACTACATTTGTCAATAAACTAATTGAAGGGTAATTTGCTACTTGCAGTCAGAAGGGATAGGGGTTCAATCCCTGACATGCTTGACCTATCTGTAACCAACCTTGAGCAATATGCATGTGCCCATGTTCACTTAATGCTTGGACTTATACTCAGTCAAGTTGGATCAAAGCACAACAGAATACGCAATAGCAAATATTAAGAAAATTGTAATTTATTTGGACTCAAAGGTAAAATTGTCTGAACAGCACATTGCAAGGGCATTGCTTTAAGATATTTTCTCCAAGGCTCAGTCATCACATTCTTACACTTTCTGTACTTTTTACAGTACACTTGGCATATACACAGAACCTCCTTCGAACTAAACAAAATCTAGAGAAATAAACCCACCTGCAAAAAGAAATCAAGCACTGCCCTACAGAAATATGACTAATTGTACAATTACCGACCAATAGGTTTGGTTCCAAGCCACAACAAATGAAACCTGCTGACCCAGCGGCAGCAGGCAACGGCACAGGAGGCACAAAAGACGTGCAACACACACAGGACATCCCATATTATGCTTTAATACAGGATCAGCCGGGTTCGAGTTGGAATTGCAAAATGTTCCACACGTTTTTTTTTGTAAGCAAAGTTATGTCTTGACAAATTACTATCAGAATCTAAACATTGCAATCAACAGATGAATTACATTTTTTGTAACAAATTTAATGTAACAATCTTCTCTCTGCATATGAAAGACATAATTTACATTGAGTCTTTTGAATTACATTAAGAAAAACAAAAAACACGGCTGCTTATCTTTCCGCCAGTCCGACTGTATTGGACTAGCAACGATGCCTGACACGGCATCCTTCCCCACAATCTACCTGCTCCACCACTTTCACTTTTTACATCTTCCTCCACCATCATTCACAAAATGACATCACACCGGGACAAGAATGCTGGGAAAAAAACATGAGGTAAGAAAGTGGTTTGATAGTCATGCAGAACCTTCTAAACAGCATCAGAAACATGAAGGGAAGGAAAAGAAAAACATAGGTGTGCATTTAAAAATGGACTTACACAGCTTTGGGTCTTTGGTTATAAAGTAGGTCAAACCATATTCACAGCTTTTCAACACCACCCCCACCCAGATAGAACATATTAAAGTAGAATCCAAAAAAGTTGGGGGAGTATGGCAATTCATTTCCATTTGTTTGTATTTGCGTTGAAGAAACTAAGGCAAATTAATAGTTTTCTTCATCGAAACATTTCATCAGATATATCTCAAGAACAAGCATCCTGTACAAATCTTCCTTTTTCTCTTTAATACTTTATACTTTACAACATGTACATTCAACCTGAATTTCATCTAAATAATCTCGGCATGTAGTGTTAGCACTGTTGTGAAGAAAGAAAACAAGTATATAATTATGAAACACATCGTCTACTTCAGATCTATGGACTTGAACACCTGACTGATTCTAACCAATACCAAAGAGAAAGTATACTTTTTTTTTAATACAAGTAGTATATCTGTGACATTGTTCATTTACATTAAGAAAATAGCAGCCCTGAAATAAATAAACGCAAACAGTAAAACTAATGTTATGATTCATGTCAATGTATGGTGGGTAAACACAAGCCCTCGTTGCAGCATAGACCAAAGCTCACGCTCCCCTCTGTCTCAGGTGGTAAGTGAATCAATCCTCTCCCCGCTCTCCAGCCGTGGTGGGACTGAGGTGGGATGAGGACAGCCCAAGGCCTCTCTTGGGATACATTAAGGAGCTTCCTCTCTGTCCCTTCCCAGTTTACACTTGCTGTTCTCCCACCAACCCAACAGTAGAGCTGTCCGCCTCCCAACATACAAGACAAGTGTGCGTGCTGTCTTTACACGGAGCTCGGCAAGCCCGGTAAAAACTAATTTTTACACCAAGGCGACTGTCTTAATACTGGGAAGGCCAAACGCCCGGCAGGCAACACTAGGTACAGCTCTCTGTGAGTGTTGAAGACGAGGCAGGCCTCTACAAAAGAGCCCGTCATCTTTAGGGAGCCCCGGGTACTGTCTTCTGTGTACTGTGGGGGCGTGTCCAAGGGAGGGGAGGGGGGGGAATCACGCCGAGGTGACGTTGGGCTGATGGCTGCCACCCTGGCCCCCCTCGTAGTGACACAGGGGGGTGTTTGTGTTGTTGTTGTTGTTGTTTCCAGCGGGTGGTGCGTTCTGCTGTTGGGGGGGTGAAGTGCCTCCTGCAGGACTCAACTGGTTCGACAGGTGGTTGAGCTGCTCTGAGTTGGCCAGGGACTTGAGCACGGCGTTCTCCCGCTCCAGCATCGAGTTCCTCTCATAGAGCTCCTTGATCTGCTCCTTTAGCACCTCCACCTCCTCCCGCACCGCGTACATCAGGTGGCTCTTCACCAGGTCCTGGAACAGAGGCACAGACACATATGAGCAGGTGCAGAAACAAACACTCCCTACCTCTGTATTACAAGACTATAGAACTTTGGAGATCATTACATCTTTAATTCTAGGTTCTCTATACAACTGCCTTAAACCAGGCATGTCTTCATTTTCTGCTTAACACTTAACACTGCTTAACTTAACACTCCATATAATCACACGCTTGTGAGAAATTGATATCATCTGACTGACTTGATCATACCACAGCACAGACGTCACTGTATAGACCAAGTGTGAAGAACTCACCATTGCCTGCTCAATCTTGTTGTCGATGGCCACAACACTGGCACCAGATGTACTGTGAATGGAGAAAAAAAAAGACAGTTACAGTACCGGACTGGTAGTGGGTACTAAAATAATTTTCTTTAAAAGGCTCTATTTACAAAACTGAATTGATATATGATGTTCCGAAGTTGCAGCAAACTATCACAAATTATATAATTCCATATAAAATATTAACTACAACAAATAGAACATTGCAAAATTAATAATCTCAAAATAGACAGGGGTAGCCTAACATAGAACATTGCAAAATGAATAATCTTAAAATAGATAGCGGTAGCCTAACATATGAATTATATCAGAGTGTGAGAACTAATTTAAACAAGTTAGAGGACCCCATTCCTATAGTATTTAACATATTTATTGTGCACGTAGTTGCCTTTGCCCTGTTGTGGTTCGTGCAGAAGTTCCAGTGATTTGCTAGAAAATAAAAATAGGGAGGGTAGGGCAAACAAGGTTTAGTGGGTTAAATCAATTCAACCCCATGTTGAGATTACCGTAATTATATGACTTGGGGTGCATTATGGCTAACACAAATCGCGCTTGCGCAGCAATGGCAAGCATTAAACAAGTTTTGAAATAAGCCTAGAATATTCCAGTAATAACAGGCTGTTACCACTATTTCGTTAAAAGTATCATAGAATTAAACCTGATTCAAACCAGGGTAAACCGTATGGTAATTGTAGGCCTGCTGTTATTTATGTTCTGGGTCGCGTCTTCAAATATGTAATATCTAATAAATGGCCTGCTACACAAAGTAGAAACCTAAATCAGACTAAATACACTATTGAATACGTTAGCTATGAATAGTGTTTTTAGGCCACAATATAATGAAAAGTAGGCTATTGTATAACCATGTTAGTATGCCTGGCGCTTGTGGAAAAGCCTTTGTTGTCGACTAGAAGTAGCAGAAACAGTAACAGTGTTCGAATCGGTTATACCCTCGGTTTAACGGGCACTTACTTCAACAGATCGATAGCGGTCAACTGCGAAATAAACAGTTCGAATTTAAATACCGAATAGTTAATGTGAAAGAAAAATAAATAACCGTTGTCTCCAGTAAAACACACCCCCCTAATTGATTGGGTCCGCGCTATACTTCACTAGTAGGCGCACAAGAATGAATGCCATGAACCAGAAAACAAATGTGTGTAGCCTACGTGCAACACGAAATTGGATTTTAGTGTTGTCAATTTAACAAACAGGCTTTTCATAATACATGAAACACTATGCTTGCTTTAAACCCCATAAAGCAATAAAAGTGAAATACACAGCCCCCCAAATCTGTTTACACTTACAACTTCTCTGTCAGGGACATTCTGTCCTTCGGTGTTAAATTTTTATGACATGAAAGTTGTTGAGACGCATCTAAAACTGGACATTCACATTCAATTGCTCAATTTCTGAAATGCCAAACTTTCAACGCATCTGGCAAACTCGTAAAACAGAAGGCTATCTGGATGGGGGCTAAATGCATTAACATAAAGCTCTACGTGATCTCTAGCATGTTCACGGAACAACACAAGGAGAGTACGCTTGGCACGAGTCTATAGGCACACGTGAGACGTACTCAGTCAACAGTGTAGGAATATGGAAATAAACTAGGTACACTTAGCCTTTTCTACAATTGCGACAAGCAAAAGCAACAACACCGAGCAACACAAGTTATGCAATTTAATTCAATTATGTATAATGCACAATGAGTGAGATTCGCCCTCAGTACACACATTATGTTTAATACAACCATATAACCACAAAATAAGAAACAACTAGCCTATCTAGATACCTGCACGTTTAGTTAGGTAAATATATATCCAAATGTTCTATGTTAAGTAAATTACCCGAAGCATCTCGCTCTATAAGAAACAAGCCGGCCAGAATATGAATTAGGTGATGTTGGCGAGCAGGGAAGACTGTAAGTCATTTTGCAGCGCATGTTGTCCAGACCTCTAAAAAAATCCAATAACGTTTAATCGCGGTTATCCTATCCTTGTAGACAGAGTGTTTTGCTGAGAGTGTGCGAATCGACAGTATTTAAAACACAAACACAAAGGGGAGGAGTCCAACTAAACTCCCACAAATGTACTCCTGTTATAACCCAGCTTTTCCAGAGGAACGCTCAGCCAAAAACGTCCACAACGACAACAACGCAGAGGCATAAGAAAAGCTATTTAAACGAGAATGGCAATTTACAGTGAAACAGATTTAGAAAGTCATAGCGCCACATTTGTGTAAATTCATTAGAATACCATAGGCTACACAACCTCTGAAAACAATGTTAATTTCTTAAATTGGTGTAATTATATAACCATAACGTTCATTGTTTTTATTCACATCTTCTTGGGTGCTACTTTAGCTTTAAAACCATTTATATGATGTACAGAAACATTATGTAATTATGGATTTGTGATTATAAAATATGCTTTGCAAGTAAAAAAAATTCTGTCCATAGACAAACACACTCATGAAAGAAAGAAAAAACAATACTTAGCAGAAATCTGATAAATTCAAGGATCAATTTACCATTTAATTTCCATTCTAATCTCCACCAAGCCTTTATAATGTAGCCATTCCATTGTTATGAGCTACTTTAGTCATTTATTCAGGCATGCATAGTGGTTGTTAAGCCTATAGATAAGAGATTATGTATAGGCAAGAGTCTGCCTAGTAGATGCCACTAAGCATAGTAAAATCCTCTGCATTCCAATCACTAAATTGTGATCTGAGGCTGATAAAGAAACATACTGTATGATTGTGTGGACCAATAAAATACATGAGAATGCCCATAAGCCAAGACATTTATGAGTAACAACACAGGCAGGCAGATTGGACCAACCTTACTTGACATCTAACTGGGGGATTTAGCATGGAGATTCAGATCATTCTAGAGGACAACAGGACCCAATCAAATTCAATGTCCAAGTAAAACAAAGTGTGTCGTACATTGTATTCCTGAAGACATGTGGTGGTTTATTATATAAAGATCACTTGCTGTGTAGCAGCCAAAGCACAGACCCTTCCCCTCTAGTTTGAAACGGAACTACATACATGTGCTGCCCCTAGCAAAGTCCCCTACATTCCAGCTTTGCGCACTTCCGATATCACATGGCTTCACCTTCACACACCCACATTTGACCATCGGCAACAGATGATTATTAGGACAGAACCCACTGAAGTATTCAACCCTGAATTAGTTAATGCCTTATTGTCCTGCCTAGATACTGTCTTTACTAGTGTACTTAGATGAGTAGCCTAACTACATTTGTCAAAAAAAAGAAGCATGACCATAGGTGCCAAAGTTGTGGGATTCACAGGTCAAGAATTACTTCCCTAAATGTGAAAGAGCACACACACAGAATGTCAGCTGCGTAAAAATTGGGACACTAAAACACAGGAGACGATTCCCCCACCTCTGTAAGTTCATGACATGAGGCTTTACGGAGTCAAAAACCCTGATGTGTTCTTTATTAGAGGGAAAGATACAGAAAACCTTCTCAATCCCAGTGCATACAAACAAACTGTTGAAGCAGACAGCTGAATAAATCAAACCCTGGCCTTTTGGTGATTAACCCCCCTTGGTCAGCAGATCTCAAAACAAGGAGTGGGACGGGTCGGGGTGAAGAGGGAAAAGGAGGTGGGTAACTAACTGAGCAGTCGCTTTAAAATGCATGCACAAACTCAATTTCCTCAATAGGTGCAATGTGGCTGCCTAACCACATGGTGTCAGCACAGGTTCCAATTACTGATGGTGCACAATTTCAGTTAAAACAGACACATTGACTGCAGGTAGTTATTAAAGCATTGCTTTCTGTAATTTTCACAATTAAGTTATTGTCCAAATATAAAATGTTTAAAACAATGATAAAAGGTTAAACAGTTTGTAAGTTACAGAGTCTAGATTTGTTTGCCCAGAATACGCTAATATTTGCATAGTCATTGAGCAATTTGCATAAATGAATGTAAAAATACATAAATGTTACAATACAAAAATAAAAATATTGTTTTGTGGTACAGTCATCCCAAAAAAATTTAAGTTTGAAAGGTTGACCACTATACTTTTGGCCTATTGCCTATTTGTTATAATTTATAGTGCTTTTTCAGTTGGTTTTGTAGATTTACAATATACTAACTAAACAATTTGTATGGTGAAAAGAAAATGTTGAATTATGTTGCAGGCACTTCACAGCTATTTTTCTTGGACTGCATTCAACCAAAACCCGATCAAATGTTATCGCTCAATGATACTCTGTCTATAAACTATCCAACGAAACCAGGATGTTTCCAATACCAAAATAGTGTACTGCTACTTACATATTCTTAATTCAATAGCAGATGTTCATACAGATTATTTTGGACACAAACAAGGAAATGGAAAAGTAATCCACTATTCCCTTGAGCGTATGGAAATAACAAGTGGGGAACAATTGTGCATGTCACATTCCCTCCCATGTTCCTCAGAAACTGCATTTGCATATTCCTGCAGGTCATTGTACAGTACACCTATACGAAATGACAGAATCAACCATGTTCTCATTCCTATAAATCAGCCAACTTGTGTTATGCTTGAATTGACAATCACATTATTTTGTGACTGTTAAGAGAAACAACGCCCATCTCTCACCTGAAACCCCTCCCTAACCTGACCAACACTGCCCTGGCTCTTAAATGGGAAGACAAAGTAGTGAACACCACTGACCACAACAACATCCTTGGCTTCGCAATGCATTTCCAATGTGTGGGGCAGAGCTACACCCTATTGCACTGAAAGGAGAGATGTTTTTGTTTTGATTTGAGTTCAAATTTATCAAGCGTTCTGGAGAACGACTGACCCTACCTTTAATAGGAAAACATTCTTTCTCAAGGAGGCATTTGCATGTTTTTACAACTCTGGTGGATCATGTTGAAACAATGGAAAATAAGCATGAAAAATAAAAAACCCTGGTTCATGAGAATGAAGCCATTGATTCCCTTCCAGCTTGTTAACAAGAATGGGCAGGGTGCTTCTGCTGCTGCCGCCATACTCTGTAAAATGACGGAAGGAACTGGCCCTCTTGTGCTGAAAGCCTGCTGCACATAACCCTTGGGCCTACCCTGCACAAACAGCTCCTCTATCTCCAGATGTCTTCACATTCGCCCCAGGCACCCCTGGAGGGGTTGTGGTTGGCCCGACTGAATTGGGAATACCACCGAAATAGTACATTATTCTTCAATGCAAATCAGATATTTAATAATCTTCTAACAAAATCTAATTTCTTGAGCAATACATGCAATTTCAAGGAAATATACACTTCTGCTGAAGTGAAAGCTGTGTGTCTTCCACCAATGGGCAAGACAAAAACACATTCAAGGTCTAATATCTTGCATGCTGGATACAATATTGGCATTGGCAGGTAAAGATAACTGCTACATGTTACACAGGAGTTGATTATTCCAGCCCATCCTGGGAGGCGTGCCCATGAGTTACTTCCCTTCTCCTGCCCCATCCACCCTGTACGGTGTCTGAAGATAAACAGTGTAGAGTGAACAACATTTTCCATATGCCAACACTGCAGCAAATGCATAGTATAACAAAACGTCGGTGTACTGTGTTGGATATGTAGTCAGTATGGTCAGTATTAAAGTCTGTATTCAGTAGTTAACATGGGGTCAATCAATGTCTGCTTTATTTCAGGTTCTCTTCTGAAATGTAAGACCCAGGTCAGCATTGTATCCTTTAATGCAAGGAGACACTGTATATTGTACATCTATGCAATGTATATTTTCTGCCATTTACATTTTTGGAAGAAAATAAGTTTGGGATCAAATCATTTGGAGGACCCCCTGCAGGACCTCGGAGGACCCCCTATGGGTCCCGGACCACATGTTAAAAGACCTCTGCTGTACATGTACAGTATAATGATATGCTATGGGCTTATAGCAAGGTGAGGTTATTTTTAAATAAACTATGGTCAAATGTCTTCTCTTTGCAGTGTCTATATAGCGCCTTATGTGCATGGTTTAAATAATCAGTGATATCTATAAATGGCACTTGTCCAGTTCAGAATCATAAGAAAGATGACACGTAATGTTACGTTAGACTAGGTTCACGTAGGCCTTTCGGACAGTTTATGATTCAGCTGAAGGCGATGGCCTCCAGTGAAGTTACAAATTTATGTTTAAAATGATATAGCCTCCTTCTGTTACAGTTCTTAGTCAAAAATAAAACAGTCTACAATCTGGAAGCAATTACAATACAGATAATGTTCTAATCGAGTCAACCCCAAGGAAATGCATACAACTGTATCAACGAGGTCCCATTTTACATAGTATAATTTTATGGTAGTAATAAAGCAAAGGCATTTCAGGTAGTCTACTAATATAGATCACGATCAGAAAGAACCCTAAACATTTTGAGAAAATGTGTGCTTCCCACTTTCCTCCTCTCAATACTTAAACATTTGGCTCTAAGTTAGAAAAACTGACCTGGATCAAATCACAATTTGTGGCTGGGCTAAGGGCCATTGATCAGGTATACCAACTTGCAACATGCTGTGGGTTTAACTTGCAGTTAAATTAACCCACCAGGAATTGAGTAATCTCTCAAATGTTGCTATTAACAATAAAACATTAGGTTTTTCTTTAGATGGCAGGAACAGTCAAATACAGTATGTTCTGAAAACAGACGAAAAACCTGCTCAGAATACCTTTGTTGGATGAGCACAAGCCACAAGTAATTTAGTGCACAGCCCAACTGAGGTTTTACATTTTTCACAAAGTAATCGTTTTCAGGAATGCTCTCTTGTGCCCTCAAACTGTTTACAAGTAGCTCCCCCTTCTTCCAACAAGCCCAACCTTGCAGGAGAGCTGGCTTGAGACAAAGGCAGGCAGATTTAGGTGCCTCCTTTGAGTTTTACCTGTGGTTGGAAGCTTCACTGTAAAGCACTAGACCTATGGGCAGTGCGACTGTGTGAGGCACAAACAGAAGCTAGGATCCATTGCCAGCAAACACACAAACATCAAGATGTCATCAAAATGGTCTTTCTCTCGAGTACAATGCGGACATGGATTTGGCATGAAGACCAATGATCCCACACACCACTGGAAAGACCACTCTGATCAAGGTCACAACTAACATTGTGAACATTTTAATCCAAGTAAAGTGATTTTTGACAATGATTAAATCTACTGTGTTAAGTCAATAAAAGAGAACAAGAAAAAATAGATACTACACCACCCAAGGAAGTTTGGCTTTCACAAGTACCACACTAAATATTGGCTACACATCGATAATGTAATTTGTCAGAATTACCTGAGCTTTATTTATAGCACTGAAACTAATAAAAGTATCTGACCTAAGGTAAACAGCATGACAATTATACAATGTTCTATTATTTGCAGACTGTCATTCAACATTATAAAACTGGCAACCTGTCAAATAGGCTAGTTAAGAGCCTCTTCGATGGAACCACAAAGGAACATGACGCATGCAGCTAAGGCAAATAACTTCTAAATCATGTCACAACTATTGCCAAAGCAAAACCAAGGGAAACAAAGTGCCAATAGCCCCAAGACTCTTAAACGGCAACATTCTATGATTACAGTACATTGGTATATGTTATCTGCTGACGATGGTACTGTAGATGAGTTAATGTTAAATGTGCTATCCACCAGTAATCCGCAAATCTTTTTAAATAAAGGGAGCTTTCTGACGACCACTAGAAAATCAAGCGTTCATTCGACACACCCTAAAGTGAACACAGTGAAAGTAATGCATTTGATATTAGTATGATGAATGGGACCATCTAGTGTAGTGTCACAAACACTACACTAGATGTTTCACAATTGTTGTATTTCTGACTAATTATTGGGGAGCAGAAAGAACTAGAGACAATGGCCATCATTTATTAAACGTGCGTACGATTCAAATCTGTGCATACGATCATTTGCAAGCAAAAGCTTGGAATTTATCAATCTGGATCGATTTAGACATGGGCGGTGGCAACAATCAAATATCAAGTCAAGTCTCAACTCGTGTACGCAGGTTTTTATGTTTTTAAACCATAGGCTGATTCTGACAAGGCATTCAAGCGTAGCCTATATGCGTTCACATATTGTATGTATATGTAGCACGTTGGCAAAATGTTAGATTTTGGTAAGACCAGCCTGGTCAGCCGGAGGAACTGTACCCTATAGCCTGCATGACATTGAAAGGTAACAACATCATTTTGGCCTATGGGGTTCTGCATATACTTTATAGCGCAAGGATGTTATTTGATGATCCGACATTGACAGAATAGTTGATATGGCCAGAGAGCAATAGCCTATGTGCGAGCTCAGCGCAGCCCCAACTTGGGGCTCCGCTAAGGAGTCACAGCCTCATTCATTGCTTCTAAAATGTAAACTGTTAATGTTTGGCAAAACAGAAAATGTAACATTAAACATTTTTGTGCTATACGCATTCTCGGGTTCTCTTTCTTAAAGGCTGAGCACCACTGATGTCTCTGATTTGGCCTATCTGATGAATCATCATTAAAAATAAGCAATAAATCTATCCAAACATCTAATAAATATTAGGCTATCGCATATAAAATATAGGCCTAGCCTAAGCTACAATGTGGCAGCCAGTCAGTGCTTGGGTGGAGGGTGCAACTAGTAGCTGTTTCTGCTCTTCCCCTTGGAGGAGTGAATTGGATAAATATGTCTTATTTGACGTACAGTATTACGAATTTCAAAGTCGTAAAAATGCGAGGCCTCTAAATCCAGCAAATTTAGGAGCGTGGCATTTAAATGACGACTGTTCTCCACCGCCATATTTATCAACGCCCGGTTATTTTTACGCTGAATTGGCGAGATACGAACGGTTTCATTAATCAAACATGAATGCTGTGCTAAGATGGATTCTGCGCTCCAATTTGCGCTGGTTTCCACTTGGGATGCACGGATCTGGATTTTCTTTTGGCTGATACCGATTGCTGATTTTCAGTCTACAAAATTGGCCAATACAGATTTGATACTTTTTATATACATTAGTCATACATTTAAGAATTGTTTGCTCCCAAAACATTTTTACTCACTGTGAGCAAATTTTTCACTCCACCTGCAAGTCATGCACCTATTTGTAAACTGCACAATTGTGGCTAAAATATGTTTTGTGAAGTATAAAATTTGTCATGAATCATTAAATATGAATAAACATGCATTTCTTTGATAAATTATTTTACAAAAATATTGTAAACATTGAGTAGCCTATATATACACACACAACATGTACATTCTGCTAGGTTGGGATTTTGTTGTTAGACTTCTGTGCTAATCAAGGATGGTCTATAACACCCTGTTCGAACACAAGGATGCTCATAAGTGTACGTGGTACCAGAGCACCCTAGGTCAAAGGTCGGTGATCAAGTTTGTGGTCGTTTCATCTGATCTGAGGCCACATGTTTTGGACACTTGGGAGAAGAGAGGCTAATGACCACCATCTGGTGGTGAGTTTGGTCAAGGGGTAGGGGAAGACTCTGGACAGACCTGGTAAGCCCAAACGGGTAGTGCAGGTGAACTGGGAACGTCTGGAGGAGGCCCCTGTCCGTGAGATCTTAAAGGCACACCTCCGGCTGAGCTTTTCTGGCATCCCTCTGGAGGTTGGGGACCATTGAACTCGAGTGGGCAATGTTCAAAGCTTCCATTGCTGAAGCAGCGGCGGAGAGCTGTGGTCTCAAGGTCTTAGGGGCCTCAAGGGGCGGTAACCCTTGAACACTGTGGTAGACACCGGTGGTCAGGGAAGCCGTCCGACTGAAGAAGGAGGTCTTTCGGGATATGTTGTCCCAGAAGACTCTGGAAGCGGTTGCAATGTACCGACGGGCCCGAAGTGCTGCAGCATCTTCCATAGCAGAAGCAAAGCAGCGGGTGTGGGAGAGGTTCGGAGAAGCCATGGGGAAAGACTTTCGGTCAGCACCAAAGTGTTTCTTGAAAATCGTCCGCCACCTCAGGAGGGGGAAGCGGGGAACCCTCCAAGCTGTGCAGTAAGGATGAGACACTGTTGACCTCCCCTGAGAAGGTAATTGGGAGGTGGAAGGAAGGAGGTCACTGAGGTAGTCAAAAAACCAGAGACCAGAGAGTGTGCGCCAATAACAAGGGTATCACACTGCTTAACTCCCTGGTAAAGTCTACTCCATGGTGCTGGAGAGGAGGGTTCGGCTACATGCGTTTTATGGATCTGGAGAAGGCATATGACAGGTCCCCTGGGAGATACTGTGGGAGGTGCTGTGGGAGTATAGGGTGAGGGGGTCCCTTTTAAGGGCAATCTAATCCCTGTATGCCCAAAGCGAGAGCTGTGTAGGGATTCTCGGCAGTAAATCGGACTTGTTTCAGGTGGGAGTTGGTCTCCACCAGGGTAAATTACAAAGGTTTGTAATATTCATGGACAGGATATCGAGGCGTAGTCATGGTGGGGAGGGGTTGCGGTTTGGTGGCCTGGGGATCTCATCGTTGCTTTTTGCAGATGATGTGGTCCTGATTGCATCATCGGTCTGTGACCTCCAGCACTCACTGGATCGGATGAGTTTGAAGCGGATGGGATGAGGATTAGCACAGCAAAATCTGAGGCCATGGTTCTCAGCAGGAAACCGATGGAGTGCCTACTCGGGGTAGTAAATTAGTCCTTACCCCAAGTGAAGGAGTTCAAGTACCCCGGGGTCTTGTTCGCGAATGAGGGGACATTGGAGCGGGAGATTGGCCGGAGAATCAGAGCAGCTGGAGCGGTATTACAATCACTTTACAGATGGTGGATAGTAGTTTTCAGATGATAAACACATTTTTGCAACCTCTTCCCCATTTTCCAGGATTGTTATGGCATTTTCCATCTTTAGACTAATACAAATAATTTTCTGACAAGAAATACAAATAGTGGGCTCTCTACACATCCATAATAGTTAGACATATTAGATTTCACTGAGCTCGAAGTAGGGGTCTGGATAAACAATGGCACCACTATTCACCAGTCCAAGAATGATTTCCCTGTAAAATTAAGTAACGAGTTTGAATTAGTAATTTCTTTAGAAATTGCACTATTATGTTCCTTTTGTGATTTTTCCTGGTCCTGAATAAAGGGAAACACTGCACTCATTCAAGCAAGGTGTTGGTTTAGTTGGTCACACAAAAAACCCCACTGTTCACAACTGATCAATCCATCCTCTCTCTTTTCCACATATCCATAGTTCTTAGATTATTTTATAACATTCAAGAGATTTCAAGAGTGTAGGAGCTTTTCTCAATCAACAAAATATTCAAACCATGTTTATTATTTTCAAAGCTATCAAAACTTGCCACCAGCAAGAAGCATGATAAATTCTACACACCTTCCCACAATGCCATGCTATGTTAATGCATGCATACTCAGGGAGGACTAAGGTGTCAGGCTTCAGGCTTCACCATTAGACAGGCAAACACACCCAAGCTCATACCCATCATTTGAGGGATTTGATGCCCTTAACCTGCTAGGCTGGAAGGCTTGGTAGAAAGCTGTGGATGGGTTCCTGCATTTCAATAGAGGAGAAAAGGACAAAGACAGAAGAGTTACGTGTAGGATATATTTTATGTTTTTATTTCTGAGTGTGTGTGTGAGAGAGTGAGCGAGCTTGAGAGAGATGATGCCTATGACACGCGATGCACATGATAGGATTTTGATTAGACTTGGCTAAACAGTCTGTCATGTGGACATCTTAAATTAAGTAAACCATATGGATAATTAGGTAGATAAATTATGTAAACAATATAGCAATACACAATGAAATACAAAATTATAGAATATATATAGTTTCCCTAGAACTAAAGAAGGTTGCCAATCAACAAGGCCTCTATCCACAACTACAGGACATTCCTCATTGTCAGGTGATTTAGAGCAGAGTTTTCATTAGCACCACTGGCAGATTTATCTAAATCGCCGCCCTGAAGGTCAGGCCTTCAGTGTTACCTCATTAAATAGCAAAGTGTGTAGGCACTGTATATTTTAGAGGAAAGTAAACAGGGCTGTCGTATAGCAGATGGAGCAAACACCAATAGAAAAAAGGTTTTCTTGTGGTGGGGACAACCCTATTAAAGTGGAACTGCACCCCAACTCTGAGCCTTACTCCAGTACGATTACTTTTACACTTTTCTGATGACAATTAATATTTATGTGTTCATAAAATGGCAGTGTTTCCCCTATATGTATACAACAGTGGCTGTGTGACAGTGCTGCATAATGCCCGCCACTGCTTCGTGGAGAGAATTAGAGGAGAGGGCTCCGTCTTCATAACTATTTTGCGCTACAAACGCTTCATATCAAGATAAATGTTTTCAGATTGACAGTCAGACAATCAAAAACAACAAAGAACAGTAAAACATTTGCGCATAGCCTGCCTGATAATGTCAACAGCACAATTGCAAGAAGCAAGGAGCCCTTCACCGTGCATGTTGTAATTGTAACTTGTCGCACATATTTTACTCGCAAATGCAAATAAAATTGTTGTTGTGCGAACATAAAACATTAAGTGCGTGTGAATTCGAAGCACTGTTTCCAGCTCAAATATGCATAGTTTTTAAGTCCCCGACCGTCCACAATGACAAGCACACTAAAGGCCCATTTATGCTTCTGCGTCAAACTTATGTCTTGTCTATGGCGTAGCTTCAAGATGTTATGCTTCTGCGTCAGTCACGCGTACGGCGTACCTGTGCGCGTGGACTGCACAGGCGATTGAGGCGAAGCGGCAAAATGCGATACCATGTTCGCTGCCTGACAACAAGGAAATCCCAGATAAATCCCCCTCTGGTTTGAGACAGAACACTAATAACACTAATATTTTGAAATAAGTATATAAAAATATTTATTTCAATCGAAACTCTTAGTTCAGGGTTTCCCAATCCTGGTCCTAGAGGGCCGCTGCCCTGCATGTTTTAGATGTCTCCCTGCTCCAAATGAAAGGGTCATTATAACAAGCTATTAATTTGAATCAGCTTTGTTGGAGCAGGGATAACTTTTCATGCTCGGAGGGTTAGAAGATGTGTGACTGCGATCAGCTAACAAGCGTTTACATTGTACTGCACGTTTGTGTGCGTGCAGTTACGATAGAAACCTATTTTTAGATTATAAAATTACATGAAGCTACTACTGTATGAAGTCACATAATATGATCTAGTACTATGGAGGACCAGGACTACCATAACAAAAAAAAAATAAATAAATATAGAAAAGTATAAATATATAAAGAAAAGTATAAATAATTAAATATAAAAATAATTGAAAAAATAATTACATTTTTGTATTAAAAAAGGCTATTTCTGTATTTCTGTATTTATTTATTTGTGCATTTATACATGTATTTATTTTAGAGACATACTAGAGATCTATGGAACAGGATTGGAAACCTGGTCCAACAGTGGTAACAGAGCGAGAAAAACTCCAACATAGCGGCATCCAGCCGGGGGATTGCTAGTATCCCACACCCGCCCGGCGCCTCACACCCTGGGCAACTCCAGAGTGGAATAAAGTCCATCCCCTATCAAGGAGAACGGTTCCAGAACCAAGACTGTACGTAGAGGTATGCCCCACCAGATCTAAATGGTAGCGCTCCACCTCTTGCACAAATTCTGGCTACTTCCCCCACAGTGAGGTGACGTTCCACGTCCCCAGAGCCAGCTTCTGCCGCCCTGGTCTGGTCCGTCGAGGTCCCTGACCTTCGCTGCCACCCGTTTGACAACGCACCCGACCCCTATGGTTCCTCCGACGAGTGGTAGGCCCATCGGATGAAGAGGAGGATGGTGCCACGTTGCTTCTTTGGGCTGTGCCCGGCTGGGCTCCGTGGTGAACCCAGCCACCAGGCGCTCGCCAACGAGCCCTCCCTCTCGGCCTGGCTCCAGACGGGGGCCCCTGGCTTCCTCTGGGCAGGGTAACCTCTCCTCTTAAATTATTTTCCATAGGGGTCTTCTGAACCATTCTTTGTCTGGCCCCTCCCCTGAGACCACTTTGCCTTGGGAGACCCTACCAGGAGCACAAGGCTCCAGACAACATAGCTCTCAGGATCATAGGGACACACAAACCTCTCCACCACGATAAGGTGATGGTTCCCAGAGAGGAATCTTTTAAAGGAGCAGCTGTAGGGGTATGTACCTGTAATGTGATGTGGTAAAGAATCAGATTCTTAGAGGAGTGAAGCAAGCCATCACCCTGTATCCACACAACCCCAACCACATAATCGCAAGTGAAGACATTACAAGTTCACACCCCCACAACCGCTCCTTAAAAACACCTTAAAAGTGTTTTCCTAAACACATAAAACATATAGATGCATGCAAGGTGGTAATGCATGGCGTCAATGAGATTAGGATGCCGTATTTCTGTCTCTCTTCCACAGATAGTTCTTATAACTGCAGGCTGTAAAATGGGTGGCTAGAATACAGTATATATATATAGAATATATAGAATAGGGTGGGTCATATTTGATGAAGGGCAAACATAGGTCTGTCCCTCTTATGCAACATTGCTTGTCATAGTGATGTAATCAAAGCATTTGCAAATTCTGAAGGCAAACCCTGTTGCCAGAAGACATATTTGGATTTTTGGAACTGACCACATGTTAAATGCACCAGGAATTGTGGTGTTAGAAATAAACCAGGTGCTGTGGTTGGAATTCTATGATTCACAATCTGCACAATATGAATGGAAATATCAAGAGGAACTATCCCATTAATTGTATTTAGCACTATACATGAATCTTAAAGAATAACAAACACATCAAACGCGCCTAGGCATTACCGTGGAGATGTGTCTGTGATCAATCTAGACTCTCGCCAAGAACAAAGCTAAATTGGAGTTAATAGTCAGTGGACCTGGGGATGAGTGCACAATAACAATCACCAGAACGTTTCCAATCTCTCTAGCAACTGCATTTTCATTTTTGAGATGCAATCGCTTTGTAATGGCTTCCAGATTCCTGTTTTCCCTGCAAAGCTGATAGGATCTGTCGATTTACAGTAAAACGCTAAGATACAGTATTCAAAAAAATCACAGGAGCTTAGGAAGTGGAAAAATGGTTGATTCTCTTTGAGCAATTCCTGCCTAAAGAGTTGCGTAGGCAAACCCTGCTGTGGGGTGCAACTCAATACACCAGGCAGTAGGCTATACCTGGAGGGAGAACAGAACTGCAACAGAATCACATAAAGTAGAGGAAGACCAACACACACACACACAGAGAAGGAAAGAGAGAGAGAGAGAGAGAGAGAGAGAGAGAGAGAGAGAGAGAGAGAGAGAGAGAGAGAGAAACATGAGAGACAGGGGAGAAAGTGAAAAAAAAGGAGGAGCCTTGGCCTTGGGTCCCTGGGCACAGAAGGTGCTGCAACATAGCTGAAGCTGCACTGCCTATATGCTAACTCATTATCTAGGTTAATGCTACAGTATGAAACGTTATGCATTCCACTTAGTTCAAAGACAGTTGTTTCATATTTAGTAATACTATGTTATGCTGCTTGGCCTACATTTATATACAATGTTCATTTTCAATCAACTAGCATGACCTGCCACTAACTTATGTGTTTGCTCTGTGTTAACCTGTTTAGAAATTCCTAAATCTTTAATCCACTACTACCTCCTACAATGCATTCAATCCAGATCTTGAAATTGTACATATTAAATATTAAATAAAGGCTTTTGTTTCTCAAGGACATGTAGTGCTGTTCTCGCCGGTGACAAAGTGATAGATGCTCTTGGCATGTAAATCAGTAAAAATAAATGACAGTTAATAGTAGTCATCTTATGTAGCTAGAGAGACATTATTAATAAATTAGTAATTTCTCAGACAAGAAGCAGAAGGTATCAAATAGAGATTTAGCAGCAGACTATTCACAGCAAAATGTTCTATTAATATTGGCCCAGCTATTTGCACGAACAGAGAGAATAATCCCAGTCACGCATATTGTCAAGGACAGAAGAGAATGTACAGCATTGCTCCTTGCACCTTAATACAAGCACACCTTCATTGAAAACACACAGAGGATTGGTCCACTTAGCAAGAATGATATGTTGAAAGGCTGGAGAACACTGAATGCCCCATAATAGAATTTTTGGATTATTATTGAATCCAGGTTTTGGAGTTGGCAATCCGCTTCTGTCTGTATGTAGAAGCTGTTGGGTTTGTTTGTAGGGGTATCCAGGGTAATTTATGTACAGTAGTTCTATTGTCAAATGATGATGAGGAGAATAGCACATTTTGTTAATTTTAACTCTGCTCTTACTTTAGAATGACGTTGAGAATTCCAGTGCATTCAATACTGCCATTAAATCATGTGGGCCTTCAGAATTTGTATTAGCACACATTCTTGACTCTATAGAATTGAATTCATCTGAGGGTATGGAAATCTGCACAAGGTTAAAGTGAGTAATGCCAGTTTGATTCAAATTCATTCGATAAACGTGTACATCTGGCAACCATACAACCTCAGATGTAAGCAGGAGTATGGATGTCTGATAATATATTTGGCCACATTTACGTGTATTTAGGTTGCTAACATTAATGAACAATAAAATGTTTCCCGGAGTGCATTAGGTCTAAACCGTAATAAAGCATAATACTACATCATACTGTTTGAATTTGTTTATTTTATATCAAAGATAACAAAACGAAAACAATGCAAGTTGTTAGTTACAGCAGTAATACCAAACAGGAACAGCAACAAGCCATTGCACGCATGGACACACACACATCTACACTCAACCATAGAGATGCTGTTGATTCCCTACCTTCGATAAACATTATCACAGGCAAACATAAAATTACCTCTCAAAGGAAATAAACTCGGCCATAAAACCGTGGAATTTACAAATGGTTCCAGGCGGATGTTTTCAAAACTATATGTGTAGAAGCCTGGTACATCATTGTAAGAATTATTAAACAAATGCACATATGTATGCATAATTGATGCAAATGCAAAACTATCACACCTGAATAATTTTTAATAAAGGAGGAATTATATTAAATAAACCTATTTTCCTAAATTGAAAAACATTATACACTGTAATTGGTCGCATTGCACAAATGTTTATTTACATGAGAACCTCAATGAATCAGCGCCATACTTACTATTATTAGTAAATAATGTTTGATACTTGCCATCCATGCCTTGTGGTGAATATGTTAAGGTAAAACAGTGCTGTTTGTAAAGTATGCATTACTTTACGTGACTTCACAAGCTAAACAGGTTTTTCACTAACTGATACCAATTAAAGGGAAATGTTCTGGCATCTAGCGTTACCACTCCTGTTTTCCCCATCTTCTCCCCCACTAACACCATGGTCTTCTTGTGATTTATCCCAGTGTGAAGCACTCAGATATTTATGCTGCGTACCCTGGACGACACCGCCTGCTCCTAATCTGTGTTTCCATTGGTGTCTGCACACAGCCGGCCAGAACATCTTATGACAGACATAAAGACTGTGATTTCACCCTCTGGCCTGCCCTGTGTGGCTCTTTCTGGATCCTTAAACAATAAATCATCTCAATAAGACTAATAGTTACGCTTCATATGAATTTAAAATAAGTAAAATATTTGGACTGAATCAATGTTCACAATAACACAAAACAAACTGGATAAGCAGATGCGTTAAAATTGTATCCCTGTTATATGGCAGGTATAAATAGTCCAATTTATTGATGGCTGACTTAGTTCATAAATATTCTTTTAGTAATGAAATTACACAGTCTGGTCTACTACTGTATGTGAAGACATAAGCCAACACTGTATTAGCTTGATGGAGAAAACATATTTATGAGCCTGTGAAAGAAATACAGTACGGTCAAAGCAACATTGCGCCAATGTCCAACACGTGTACAAATAACCCCCCCATCACTTCTACAAAAACAAGAGCAGAGACCTTTACAACGACGTGAGGGTCATGAATGCACATGTGCCACGCTTGATATATACTATGCGTCGCTGAGGAGTGAAGTTTAATATTCTTGAATTCCTTACATGTTGTCTTTAGGTGTGGATGTCCTTAGGGAAGGGGGAGGGTTGGAGTATTGGATTACATGGATGGATAGATGGATGGGCACATAGATGGATCAAGACAAGAGGTCAACAGGCAAACCTCAGGTCCAAAGCCCACAGATTGGACACTTTATTTAAAGATTACAGGTAATGAAAATGACGGGTCCCCGTAACATTGGGCGCGTATACAGTATGTGTACTTAATGTTCCTGCTTTGTATTTTAACACAATGTCGTGTTGAACAAGGGCTTTCATGGTGATTGGAGAGAGAACTTTTTCTGCTCAGGTACTGTATAATGCTTTCACTATGTATTGTCAATACCTTGCCCAACACGAGGTTCATGGAATGGCATCTTAACAATGTAATCACATAGTGATACTGTTACTAATAGCCCTTTACCATCAGCATACATGGACTACATTAGAGGTTAATGGACTGATTTCCTATCAACATCCCCTGCTATGTCTCTCCCGCTGACACGACACACTGTTGTGATCAGTGCTTGTGGTATCTTCCGGGAATTGGAAAAGCCCAGCTTGTGCCACATTGGTAATTGTGTGTGGGTGCGGTTGTCTTGTAAATAGTTGCATTCGTAAGTGTAAACTCACATCATTTTTTTAACTGGGGAAATCAATGTACGACATGCAGTCAAATGATCTCACATAGACAAGAGCTAACCACCACTGTAGATCATGTTATAGCTTATCTAAACCTTGCACTTTCAAAAAATGTCTCCAGCCCTTGCTTCTTAACACCATCATTGTCTTTTATGTTATGTATCATTACAAACTGTCATATTTCCACACAAGCTATTTCTATTAACACACACACAGACACACACACACACTTAAATCAGAACATGACAACAAATTTACTACAGACATTTTATGGTCATGTTTTGTTCTCTGCTCCCTGGAACACTAAAGCTCTGTGACAGAGTGAGGTGAAATTCACAGCACAGCCTCATTTTGTAGTGAGAGAAATAGTCATTCTACCTCTGACACACATGGCATTTGACACTGAATACACATTCACTACCTTGTTGTAGGGTACGTGGGTTCATTCCTCTATTCAATACGCAGGTTCTTGTCTGCTTTGAGAAGGCAGTCTAGCACATATAGTACAGTATATCAACCTTCACGGCATTCAGCTGTAGTTGATGGTATGCAAAGATAAGCCTTCATAAACCACACAGAAGAGATCAGTGGTTTTCAAGGTGAGTCGGAACCTCTGACAGGGTTGCAGGATAATTTTAACGATTTAGTTTAACAAAATATGAATATATTTTTCAACAATTTTGTTCCATTAATTTATATTTTAATCATGCATACCATGACAAATAACTTATGTGTTGAAAATGTTACTTTAATAGGGAGAGAAACACACATCATGGTGTACCCGAAATGCGAATGGGTGCGTCCATATGGTTGCACCCATGCTGATGTCATGGGCTGTGTCAGCATGTTGCTTGGGTGGTCACACTTCTAGAACTCTCCAGTAGAGTGCTTTGAAGAAGCCCCGCAGAGTTGGTACAAAACCACCCACAGCCACGTTTAATAATATTAACAACCACCGTACAAATGGGCTGTTAAGCATCCACCAACTAGAGGAGGTGTAATGCTGGTGCTGTTCAACTCCTCCAAACTAAATGTGCAACGTCACCATGGAAGCATGGCCCATGCAGGGTGCCGGCCGGGGCTGTGATCACGCTGGTGTGCTGCGAGGGAAGCATCATGGTCAGAGGCAGGCGTCTCCACTGGGTCCAAACACACACAGCTTTCCGTCCAGGGTGCCGGTCAGCAGCTAGCAGTGGGAGGAGATGATGTAATGCAGTGCTTCCCAAAACCCATTTGACCTCTGACCCCGACAAGAAATAGACAACCAGTATGTCATCTAGAAATAAACTAGATAAACAGATCAAGTAATCTAGATACAGATTAAACTAAACTAGCTCAAATAAAACACATGGATACATTTAAAACATACATTTAAATACTGTATATAAAAAATAACAATTATTGAATCCCACAAAAAAGGTTTATCAGATCATGCCGTCATCATCACCTATCATTACGCCTGTGGACAGTAGGACATTTGCACTGCTGGACTGGACTCTAAAGGGAAGAGTTGCACAAAAGCACAGCTGCTCCCCTCTGGAGGCAATTGAGTAGCAGTCAGCACTCAGCGGTCTATATCAGAGGTCACCAACCTTTTTCGCGCCAAGGCTGATAGAAACACGGCACAGGGACCCCCTATCACATATTATATCACAAATTGTGTTGCTGGGCCAACAATAATGTGTAAAGCGGCCTATAGTGCCATGTATAAAAGAAGGCCACTAAGCCATACAAATAATTGACCGATTTATATATTTATAGCACGGGGTGTATTTGTGTTTATGTATATTTTCTGACATTTCAATTTTTCGGGATCAAATAATTTGGAGGACTTCCTGCAGTACCTCTAGGGGTCCCGGGCCCTGTATTGAAGACCTCTGGTCTCAATCCATTAGGTCAATGTATTTCCTGTGCAAATTCTTGATATTCTATACCTGCCGTAAAGTATATCACCGACACGTGAAGCTGCCTGGTCTCATATTGCTTATGTAGTGTAATATTTGATCAGCGGTGTGACTTGCTAATCATGCTAGTCATGGTGAGTCAAGTGTTTACACACGAATGAACGCCGCACAATATATAACATTCATGAGCCCTCACCACACCCCATGTACAGCAGGTTTGAAAAGCCACACCACGCCAAGTAATGTGCTTGACACACACAAACATACACATAATAACCTCTCTGCTGTATTCAGTAGTGAGGACGGAACATTAGCTCATCTCTTCCCATCGGCCAGTGGAACAGTCCAGGGCAGAAGGAGAGTTACCTCAGAACTCTGGTAGCCAATCAGCAGCAGTCAGAATGGGAAACCTTCCATTTGAGGTCCGGAGTGAGTCGCATGGCAGGCATTCATAGCAGTGGATGCTAACTGAATGGCATTATACTCAGCAAAAGGGTCAATTGCATATGAACATCTATAAAATGGATGGCAGCTACATAATGTTCAGGGTCACATTTGAAGCCAATTATTAAATGCCAGTTCAAGGCCCTCCACACAATATGTGATGTGTATGTGTGGTTGACAGCACATTACCTGAAAAAGACTTAATCTACAACTTAAATAAAATGCCCACAATTAGTTTTCAAACACACATGCCCCCAAAGTCCCAATGTGACCATGCTACCTCCTCTGCACCACTGTGCCATGGTAAATAGAAAACTTTAACTAGCCTTAATTAACCTGCATGTGTTCAGAGTTCAGAGGAAGCACAATCTCCACACCGAGCTGTTGTATGTCAACACTGCTGCTAACCGCTAAGGACTGCACCACAACAAATTCTGATATAACCATCAACCAGCATTCATAACTTTCTGTTGGTTCTACAGCCAGACTGTTTCCATACTCTCAAAAATATGTAGACAGCAGCAATCTTGGCAGTAAACTAAACACTCCTTCATTATGATCTCTGTCAAATGGCTTTCCCATGCAACAAAATATACAACAGATCAAGAATCTTTTTCACAGAAAAGAAAATGCTGACCTCCCCCAAGAAGCAAAGGGAATAGTCTGTGCCGGGAAAGGGAGTCGCAACAACTCTCGATGTCGGGAGGAAGACAACCATTTATTTGTTGACGACACTGGGGTGGACTTCATCTTACCCTGACAGTAATTTATGAAGCAGTCCTCTAATATAGCCGCAGAGAAGTCTTCCAGCTGTGTGGAAGGCTGCCAGGTAAGCAAAAGATATGTGCACGTACACATATTTAAGGATGAGTTTGATGTAGCTAATCAGGGGTCGACATAGTGTAGTGGTAGGGATCAAACCCCATAGTTTCCCTACTTCTTCTTGAGCAATATGTCAATCTACTTCAACTTGCACTTATTGTGAGTTGCACTGGACAAATGACATAATGAATCCTTTCATTTAATTTATTTTATTATTAATAATTACATTATTTCATTTATTTAACTTTATCAGAGCAGATCAGACAATCAGAGCTACACCCCTCATTCTAGCATCCAATGCAAACACAAACAAACTAACTGCCAATTATTTTGCTGACTGATTGATTGTTGTATATTAGCCTACATTTAAATAATGTGCTTAATGGTACAATAAACAAATTAAGACAAATACATAATAGTAATATTTATGTTATCTCTAGTCTGGTGTAACCAGAATAAATATTTATTTTGTGAATAAGGTCTGGCAACACTCCATTGGGAAGTGTTAACAGTTGTTTCCACCTACTTTACTGGGCGTAGACCTGAAAATATTGGACAGCATTGAACCAATCGCCGTTGCTACAACTGTTTTGATCGCCTCATCTAGCTCCACCGCCATTTCGAAATACACTTGACTTCAACGTCATCTCACTAACCCACCCTGATTGGACAACCAGCAGGGCTGCTGTGATGACGCTAATGTGAACAGTGTTTCCAGACAGTCATCTCTGCGAATCAGCTGAGCGCAATATTCTGGCGGAGCCAGGCTATGTTATCGCAGGTTTCAGGTAAAACCATAAGACATGATATATCAATGTATTATCAGTATACTTTATTATTATTATTATTATTATTATTATTATTATACATGACACTCCATACACATATATCAGGTATACCAAATTCCAGTAGATATACCCAAGAGAAGAAACAGTTCCCTTTGATCTGATACATTTTTAAGTAAATGGTCAAGTGTGTGGGCAAGATGGCTTGTACGGGATTGCATCCTCTATTTCTATAGCTTGAAGCCTAGAGAACAGTACACACCCTCTGGATAGGAGATACAGTACAATCTTTCACAGAGCCTTAACACAGTGTTTCATTTAAGTGCTACCATAGATGCAGCTTACCACATTTATTGAAGGTGTAACTTTTTATCACACAAACATGTTTGTATCCGTCTTAATTTAGCCAAAATGTAATAAAAAAATAAGTGTGTAAAACAAGATTTTGTCCCAGGTGTGATATAATTTCTGGATTGTAACCAATGCTCCCAGTCAGACAGCCAATTACCAACTGATTTCAGATGTCTTTGGTAATAACCTATTACCAGCAACCAGCCTAACCCAGTGAGTTGGTTCATGATAGGCCTAATTAAAATAAAATGTGTTATTGGTAAACTATTTATGTGCTTATTTTCACTAAACGAATAATGATAGCACATTGAACTCTTTGATGGCCCACATATTAACATATTAACAGTGTTGATAGTTTTACTGCCTACAGAAGTTACAAAGTAAGTCATCACCATTTTACAGTGTGCTAACAGCAGACAAATATGAAAATGATTACACAAGTACTATTCTGGCTAACAAAATGTTTACACTTAATGGACTGAATACGTGGTCCAGATACTCTGGAATTAATTAGTTTATATATATATATATATAT